>LAPY01000613.1:136935-153544 GCA_000970635.1 Eragrostis tef
AGATGATGTCGTCGGTGAGGTGCTCCGCTGGGTTCCTCCCGGTCATCTCCTTGGATGCCAACGCCATTGCAGGAATGGGATGCGGCGGCTGCTGTCGGGGGTGTGGGTGTGAGGCCGTGAGGGTGAGACGGTGTGAACTGAGGCGGCGGTGGGAGGAGAGGAGAGGAACGGAAGTCTCCCCTTCGCTTAGCAAAATGTGGCCCGGCTCCATCATGGCAGGCCCACAAAACGGCCCATTTCTGATCTCACCACCAGGGTAAGGCGAACTATGGAATCCGACGGGCGCGGCGGCGGGGGTGGTGGAGATCCTCCGTCGCCTCCCGTACAGATCGCTATGCCGGTTCAGGTGCGTCTCCAGGTTCTTGCGCGACCTCTCTTCCGACCCAGACCATGGCAGCAGGCTGCCCCAAGACCTCGCCGGCCTCCTCTACACCAACCACACCCCTAGCCACCTCATCGGCGACTTCGCCGTCCGATTCGCACCAGGCTGGCACATCCAGCTTCCCCGACCTCGGTTTCCTGCCATGCGGCACTCGCGTCCAGCCCATTGACTGCTGCAACGGCCTCCTCCTCTGCCGCGGCGGCTACAGTGGCGGCAGCTGTTATTATGTCTGCAACCCGGCCAATGGCAGGTGGACCACCCTCCCAGAACCGGCTTCTGGGTTCCAGGCGCTGGCCCTTGCTGCCTACCAACCCCACGGCGCCTGTCCGCGTTTCCATGTGCTCAACTTTGCAAGAACCGAGCCTGTGCAAAGGGTCTTCTTTGATGCTGATTTTGAACAATCCGATGACGACACTCTCTCTGACGCCGACGGTGATGGCTACGGCGACGACCACCTTTTGGATTTTATGTCCAAGGCCTTGAGGTATTCTCGTCGGAGACCGGTGAGTGGGTAGCGAGGACTATTCAATGTGAGCCGCGTGTCAGGCTGGTTGAAGGAATGGGTAGCGTGTTCCTCAATGGATTTGTTAATTTGCTCACTCATGAGAAGATGGTTCTTGCTGTCGATCTGGAGGGCCGGGCACACCGTCTGATTTCTTTGCCAGTATCCATCTGGATTGGATCGGTTGGGTGCCTTGGACAGTCTCAGGGACTTCTGCATTACGCTGCACAAGAAGATTACAGCTGCACCATGATGGATGTCTGGGTTCTGAAGGATTTTGATAAACAAGAGTGGATGCTCAAGCACCGTTTTCAGATTGAAGTGGCGCCCCAGACAAGGATAGTATTTGACTATGCTGGTAATGCCTCTTGTGCTGAAATTTTCTATGTTGTGGTATTTCACCCGGAAAGAGATATTGTTTTCCTGCCTGTGGAAGGACACAGGTTGCTCTCCAACAATTTGATCAACGCAGAAGTGAAGGAGATATGCAAGTTGGAACCAGAAACAAGGCCCAGGTTTCTTGTTTATGTTCCCTCATATGTCAATTATCCTATCCTAGTTTGCGAATGAAAATAGTTTTGAAGTTCATACCCAATGGCATTGAACTACATTGCTTCGAATACATGTTGAACAAAATATCTATTTGGTTTGTTAATTTCGAATATGTTTTACTTGTTAAATTCTGTTCCTTCTTTTTTTCTAATTATGGATGAGAGTTGATCATCTATTCTATATTTTTTTCTCTTCTGGTTACCTTTTATAATCTAATGTTGTTACCTTGTCTCCGATTAGAAAGTAAAAGTGACCATCCATGAAAATGGCTTATGACCAAATATAAGCAACTACTATTCTGTTGTGTACACTTCATAATACTCTTTTACTTTCTGAAACATTTGCGAAGCATGGAAACAATTTAATCAGAAATCTAATGGTCAACCACCCAAATTCAACAGCATTAATATTTCAAAACAGAGTGGATTTTTAGCCAACTTTGTATCTATCACCTTGGCATGGATAGCCTGCGTTGAAATAAATAAATAACCGCTAGCATATTATTTTAAGATGCTATGCAAATTTCACCGTTTGTTTTTGCAACTTGAAACTATTTCTTTTCATGGTAGTATGTCAGTAGTTAGTTAATAAAAATAAGAGTAATATGCTCAATACTTCTACAGAATTCCTAGTGGTGGGCGTGCTTGGGTATTTGTTTCCCAGCAAAACAAAGTTTAACGGTTTATACCTTTTATGTGCTCCATTTCTGGTTGCTTTATTTCTTTTTGTGTTTGCTTTCCGATAGTTTGAGGTAATAGTTTTATTTTTGTATAGACTATTCAACCAGAAAATGAGATAGTTTAGAAGCAATTGTTGATAAAGCCCCAAAGACCCCTTGCCACAATGGATTCTTGACGTGCATATGCATAATTTCGTAAGGCATTTCGGCAACCTCCTCGTTACTTCATAACAACTTAAATAGAGTTACCTGTTGAGTGAAATCTAAGCAATTAGTTAATGTTTGTAAATTGGGAAGTTGGCTTATTTAAAATTATTTTAAAAATTTTGTTGATTAGGGTACTGATGTAAACAAAAAAATTGTACTTTTCTAGAAGTTCTTCATTATTCCCTCTTTGTTCTAATGTTTGGGAAAGAGTAGTAGTATCATTCGAAATTAAACAATGGGTTTCATTCTGCTGTAGGTAGAAGAGGTGATAAAAATGTGCCCATGACATGCAATTGCGCACTGTCTATTCCTATCAATACAGCAGTTTGCTGTATGCTTGATATTTTAGTGATTAGGTGAGTAGGAGAAGATGGAGTTGATAATACACCAACTTCGAAAACATCTGCTACCAGTGCCTGCAGCAACATCTGCGAGAGGTATGCCAAATGTCCCATGCCAGATTCAAAGACATCTGTTACCATTGCCTGCTGCAACATCTGCGAGAGACGTGCCAAATGTCCTGATGTATCCCAAACCTACTCTCTGCAACTTGGTCACCTAGCATTACGCAAACTTAATTACTTAACAAATATAGGTCTGTTTTTAAGCATTGTGTTTGAGTGAAAGCTACACAAATAAGCATACGCCATACCGGGACAAAGCATGGTGATATATATATAGTCATAGATCTATGGGGTGAGAGATCAGCTAGTTATTCACTGTCATATATCGGGGCATGTGATTCTGTTCAACGATCGGTACAGGGAAGTTCAAAGTTTTCAACGACCATCAGTTGAATGAATGGCTCTCTGCTCCTGTCTGCCGACAAGAGCAGCATATGGCAGAATGATGCTGGGATACACTGTGCATGTGGATGTTTTAGTCTCATATCTTAGGATCTTCTTTTTGATATGATATTTCAAATTACAAACAAAGGCCACTTGTGCGCTTTTTATGTGTTGCTTCGACATCGTGCGAGCAACGACCTTTTTTTTTTAATGTCTTGCGTCCTTCGCTCTTAAATTGTTGTTGGGATAACAATTTTAGTACAATGCTCAGGCAAAAAAAGAACAATTTTAGTCCAATTTTAAATTAGATTTGTTCTCTTAACAACATCACTTTAAGAATAGAAGAAGTATTTCTAATTCATTGGCGGAGCCAGAGAGGGGACGTCCTATCGGCAGGGCGTCCGACGGGATACAACATCTAGGTCAAGCCCACGGCCCGCTCGACGTCGTCTTCCTCGTGTTGCCGGCACTCCGAGCTTGCCCCATTGTCGTCATGCTCGCCCCCGCCTCCTCCGCCTTCCGCCCGGCTCCGGCGGCGTCCCCACCGCCTCCGCCGCCGCCCTCGACCGTCGCCGCGCTAACCCCACGGGGATTGACGCCCCCGCCCTTGCCCCGCCCACCGCCGGCAGCCACCACCGCGGTCGGCGGGCGCCGCCGGTCCGGCCTGCCGGCCGCCCTTTTATGCCCGGAAGGAGGAGGAGGAGATCTTAGGGGCACAAATCTCGCGCACTAAGGATTCTCTGGCGAGACGCCCCCGCCCCGCCCGCCGCCCTCCGCCGCGCTAACCCGGCTGCGCCGGGATTGTCGGCGTCGGCGTCACTGTCGGGGAGGCCGGAGGAGGAAGAAAAGAGGACAGTCGTCGGATGTGTGTTTGGCACGAATCTTAAAGTTGTTTTATCAAAACGATTTCATCGGGCGGGCTACGTATAGGTTTCCCGGCCAGAGAGTGGACAGGGTGGGCCGGCCCACCCTGAGACGATTTGGGCTGCGACCCACCACCACCTTGTCCAACAGCCAAACCACCACATAGACGGTGAGCCTATGCCCTCGCCCTCGCCGTCCGCGCTGCGAGCTCGCGTCATCCCCACAACGACTGGTGTCGTCCGTCCCCACTAGTGGGGACAATCCAGCGGCCTACGAGTCTTCGGGAGGTGGAGCTGGCCACACGACTGAGGGGGTGTTCGTTTCATGGGGTCTAAAATTTAGAGGGGTCTAAATAAAAGAATCTTGTCATTTAAGAGTATTAAATAAAGTTTAATTACAAAACTAACTGCAGAACCCCTGGTCTAATTCGCAAGATGAATCTAATGAGGGTAGTTAAGCTGTAATTAGACGATGGTTACTGTAGCATTACTGTAGCTAAACATAGATTAATTAGACTCATTAGATTCGACTCATTAGCAAAACATAGCTAAACATAGATAGCCATATGTAAAAAAGTTTTGTCATTAGACTTTATTTAATAATAATTTTTCTTTGTTTAGAGCTTTCTAAAATTTAGATCAAAAGAAAACGAACAGGGCCTGAATTTGGATCCGACGAGCTGCCGAGGGCGGCGCTCTGCAGCCATGCTCGGTGGATGATCTCTAGCTTTGAATCCTTGTTCTGCCACAGTTCTAATCAGTGCCAACCAAAAAATGCTATTGTTGTTGGTAGTTTTTGACTGTCTTTCGATTACTACCGTTCCATACAAGGGAGAGTCGTATAAAGATTGTAGGATTGAACTCATCCCTACTGACTACCATTGTGGTACTGAAGTTTTTGGTGCCTCACCTTGCAAGCCATACGGGAAAAGACGTACAGGATCCCTCACATTTGGCCCACTTGCCATGCAGACCGCCTATAGGTAGCTAATTAGCTTGCACCCGCTTGCAAATTAAGTGTAACCTTAAAATAGAAGATACAGTCTTGTACATGGTTGGGGGAAAAAATTATAAGAGACAGAGGTTGCCTGACATCCTCTGCCTCTGCCCTCCAAAGGGAAGGAAAAGAAAAAATGAGCGCGTTCGTTGTATTAGCGTTTAGAGTTTAGACTTCTAAAATTAAAAAAAATCTTATTATTTCAGAGTACTAAATAAAGTCTAATAATAAAATCTTTTTACAGATAGGTACATCTTTACGAGACGAATCTAATGAGCATTAGTCTATGTTTTGTTACAATGATGCTACAATAATGCTACAGTAACCATCGACTAATCACGTATTAAGTACCCTTATTAGATTTGTCTCGCGAATTAGACTAGGGGCTATACAGTTAGTTTTGTAATTAATACTCTTAAATGATAATATTCTTTTTGTTTAGACCTTTTTAAATTTTAGAGAGGTGACGCCGAACGCACCCTAGGGAGATGATAACCATGCAGTAATATTGCTGATGCAAGCGCCGCACAGGCGCACACGCGCACGTGGCCTTCGACGTGGAGACGTGTTCGCCGCGGTGCTGAGGGCCGCAGGTGCGCGCGCGTTCTTCTCACGCTCAAATGCTCTACACCACACACCACCAGGATGAGCACACAGACCAGGGGTCGCTGTTTTTTTGGCATACCTATCCAGGTGATTCGCATAAGTATGAGCTCCGGGGCTTCACACCATGACACAATCGACAAACCACGCCGCCTCGCCGCGACGTGCACGACTTACATTACATCTACTTCTTCTGGTTTTTATTTGTTGCAAAGATTTGCACTACAAATGAGCTAGATGCTCATGTCCGAACGTCAACAAATAAAAAATAGAGGGAGTAGTCGACACAACCCCTATATATGACAACATAATAACTTTTGGTTTAAACCGCAACGTTTGTAATTCTCCAATCTTTAGCAAAATCTGCCAACAGAAGAGACAACTATGCAGCAGTAATACGTACCGCTGCTGGAGAAGCGCCGCACACGCACACGTGGCCCTCGACGTGGAGACTCTGCATGCTGTGCTGACTGAGTGGCTGGTGTGCTCAGTTCGGCGCGTGGGCATCACACGCTCTCAATATGCACTGCACCCGACCGAGGGAATACACACAGAACAGGGCTCAATGTATACTGCCATACTTATCCAGTGGATTCACATCACGCATGCAAGAGCTTCGCTTGGTGGCTTGGTGCTTGACACCATGACACAAGCGACAGCCCCCGCCGCCTAGCCGCCACGTGCTCGACTTGTATATATTTTGTTCAGCCTGTGCTGCCAGCGTAAGAGAGTAAGTAGTTCAAAGTCAGCAAAGTCGACACTCGACACAACTAAGCGGCTAAGTGATCCATATCCAAGAAACGCTAGCTGAGAATAGTAGTTCTTCGTTAACAGCAGATGGCGCCGGCGGCTCACCGGAGCGGTGGCGGCGCGGCGGCGGGGGAGACGGCGCAGCGGGTGTTCCACTTCGGCAAGGGCTGGAGCGACGGCAACAAGGCCATGAAAGACTTGGTATATATATGACAGTATATATATAGTTAGCTGCAATGCATGCCTGCGTAAACGTGGTTGCCCCATGGATGGATCGGTGCATTAATTAGTTGTATATATGTTTTGCAGCTGGGCGGCAAGGGCGCGAACCTTGCTGAGATGGCGACGATCGGGCTGTCGGTGCCGCCGGGGTTCACGGTGTCGACGGAGGCGTGCCGGCAGTACCAGCAGCTGGGCGGCGGCGGGGCCATGCCGGCGGGGCTGTGGGACGAGATCCTCGGCGCGCTGCGGTGGGTGGAGGGCGCCATGGCCGCCGGCCTCGGCGACCCGCGCCGCCCGCTGCTCCTCTCCGTGCGCTCCGGCGCCGCCGTCTCCATGCCCGGCATGATGGACACCGTGCTCAACCTCGGCCTCAACGACGACGTCGTCGCCGGCCTCGCCGACCGGAGCGGACGGCGATTCGCATACGACTCGTACCGACGGTTCCTCGACATGTTCGGCAACGTGGTACGCGTATATGCAAGAGTTTTTTTTTCCTATTATTATAGTATTCAGTTAACTTGAAGCATGTCATGTCCTGTTCCATTTTGTATCACGAAAATGGAACTGTTTAATCTTGAAATGATTTAGTGTGTTTATGCATGAGTTTTTTTTAATGTTTATGCGTATGAGTGTGTGGGTGTTTTTTTTTTTTGACCTGAGTGTGTGGGTGTTGTATGAAAGCCACGTTGCACACGTGTCCTTTCGGGCCACGAAAATACCCTTTAGTCTCAGAAAAAAATTAGATACCTTTTGTGGGCCGAAACAAGGCCCATTTCTTGCCGTTCCTCTCCTCTCTCTCCTGCTCGGCGGTGCTCGAAGATGGCTACGGCCGCGTGGCCGTCGATGCGGCCCCGCTCCGCATTGCGATTGGTTCAAATAGTGAAGAGGTGACCACAAGTCCTTTCGGGGCCTCGCGCCGGCTGTTAGTTGGTTCGCTCTTTCTTTCATTTTTCTGCGGATACTACCGAAACGACTGATTGGCTTTGTGTCACATGAATCAAATCCATTTTTGTGACCGGAATTTTAATTTTCAAGCTAGAATTTCGGTTTAGAATCAAATCCCTTACAAGAACTTTCTTATTTGCAGTATATATAGGAATTTTATGTTGACATCTTAATAAACATGGATGTTCCATTTTGTCCTAATGCTTCCGTTAAATTAATTTGATTTCGCATGCATGGTATGGAGTTCATTCACATCTTGAGTTTGAGCTTACGGTAAAAATACATTGGTCTTAAACATCAGGTCCGGGAGTAAAACCATATGTTATCTACAACAGTTTTCCTTGATAGGAAATGAGCAAGACCATATGTTTATTAAAGAAAAGAACCCTTGGTTCACTTCAAACTAGAATAGAATATAATTTTAAAATTTGAAACATGACTAGACATTTGAGATGGGCATCTGGTTTGATTTCTTCCTTTATCAGGTGATGGGCATACCTCATGGGCTATTCGAAGAGAAACTAGAAGCCATGAAATGTGCTAAAGGAGTACGAAATGATACTCAGCTGAGTGTCACTGATCTGGAAGAACTTGTGTCCCAGTATAAGAATGTTTATGTAATGGCTAAAGGCGAGCAGTTCCCATCAGGTAAACCTATATAATGTTGATTGCTTATCATTATGCATGGCAATGTTAATAGTTTGAAGCTGGATCTGTATGTTGATTCTCTCTCTCTTTTTGTGCGAATTATCGTAGATCCAAAAAAGCAGTTGCATTTGGCAGTCCTGGCTGTTTTTGATTCATGGGACAGTGCTAGGGCAAAAAAGTACAGAAACATTAACCAGATTACTGGATTGAAGGGCACCGCTGTGAATGTCCAGTGTATGGTGTTTGGCAACATGGGCGATACGTCAGGCACTGGCGTTCTCTTTACCAGGAATCCGAGTACCGGAGAGAAAAAACTTTATGGCGAATTTCTTGTCAATGCCCAGGTACTAATTATCATTTGGCTTCAATATCCGAGGTTCTAAGGGACAATATTTTGTCCCAATCATTGTAGCTACTGCATCGTTTCAATCAATTCTGATTCTGCAATGGCTAATGCTAATGGTTTCTTTCATAGGGTGAGGATGTGGTGGCTGGAATTAGAACTCCACAAAATCTTGATGCAATGAAGGAGTGCATGCCAGAACCTTATGCAGAGCTTGTTGAGAATTGCACAATCCTGGAAAGACATTACCATGAGATGATGGTATTATGCTAGTCCAGTTACCTAGCCTTCCGTTGTCTTTTTAGCATTTTAGATTCCTATGAATGCATGCTTACAATTTGAGCATCAATATTCCATTTCAAAATAAATTTTTTCTTTCTCCAATGATAAAAAGTGAATTGAAAGATAATGGAGTAAATGCCGCCTTCATTTGAACCGAATGGAGGGGTCTTCAGCTATGATGATTTTGTATCGTAAAAGATATGAAAGTTAAGTGGATTACAAATTTACACTTCAAATTTTTGAGGTGTTGAACACGGATATTACTACGAGCATCAAGTATTATAAGTTCCACCGTGATGTCACTACAATGATGTTTACTTGACCTCACATGAACTTTCTTTCAAATACAATGCAGGATATTGAGTTCACTGTTCAAGAAAACAAACTTTGGATGCTTCAGTGTAGAACTGGGAAGCGAACTGGCCAAGGCGCTGTAAAAATTGCTGTAGACATGGTGAACGAGGGCCTGATTGACCATCGTTCGGCAATTAAAATGGTGGAACCACGGCACTTGGACCAGCTTCTTCATCCACAGGTTTTATTTAAATAGCCCGCACATCTATTGCATTATGCAATCTGTAGAATATCTTCTTAACTAATTTCTATTAACTAGGAAACATGTTGGGTCGAAAACCTATAGTAATATTGCAAATATAATTCGTCAGTTTACACAATAACATATGAATGAAAGACCCAAACCCTAGCTAAAATAAAATGCAAGACACAAAGGTACCTTTTCACATGTACGCAGTGATTGGTCAATTGGTATTTGTTTCGAACGATATAAATTGTAGTAATATACCAATTCACTCTCCTTCTTTGGCCTTGTTTTAAACTAGTTTGAGAGCTCATCATCGTATAAAGAAAAGGTCATAGCGACGGGCTTACCTGCATCACCAGGAGCTGCTGTAGGTCAGATCGTGTTCACAGCTGATGCTGCTGAAACATGGCATGCAGAAGGAAAAAAAGTCATTCTGGTACTAACTTTTACTTACAAGTAAACACTATTCTTCTAGTTCAATTTATGAAGGTCCTAAGCATACCCCCTTTTCCATATGTTCCTGGTATGACAATTCTTTTTGCTGGTAAATTTGAAGGTTAGGACTGAGACAAGTGCAGAAGATGTTGGTGGCATGCATGCAGCTGCTGGGATTCTCACAGCCAGAGGTGGTATGACTTCTCATGCAGCAGTTGTAGCACGTGGCTGGGGAAAATGTTGTGTGGCAGGATGCTCAAGTATCCACGTAAATGATATTGAAAAGGTGATTAGTATACCTTGGCTGATACCAGGACGGCAGCTGTAGTATTGCGAAGACAAACAAAAGTCGATCCTATTTTTATCCTTTTTCGTTTCAGTTTAAGTTTCTTTACAACCATATAAATTTGTGGATGCAGACTGTAGTAATTGGGGACAGGGTTCTTTGTGAAGGTGATTGGTTGTCCCTGAACGGTGCAACTGGAGAGGTTATTTTGGGAAAGCTGCCTCTATCCCCACCAGCACTTAGTGGTGATTTGGGAACATTCATGTCTTGGGTTGATGAAGTGAAACAACTAAAGGTAAAAGTTTTTATATCAATAGAAAAATAGGGGCAATCAATCAAAAGAAATATGTCACTGCTATCATAATCCTAATTCTTTTTCTCCCGTTTTTAGGTAATGGTTAATGCCGACACTCCTGCAGATGCACTGACGGGAAGAAACAATGGTGCTCAAGGAATTGGGTTGTGCAGAACTGAACACATGGTTGGTACAATGCTTTATGTTATTTTTTGAGGATCTGTATATGCTTAATTCTCAGTGTAATGTTGGCTCGGCATTATTCTTTGTGCTTCAGTTCTTTTCTTCCGATGAGAGGATAAAGGCCATGAGACAGATGATAATGGCGGATACTGCTAAACTGAGGCAGAAAGCATTAGACGTTCTCTTGCCATATCAGAGAATTGATTTTGAAGGGATTTTCCGTGCAATGGATGGTATGTCAGTCATGTGACAATACAATCACAGTTGATTTTTCAATTGCCCAGATTTATAAAGTTATTGCTGCAATTCTATTATTTTCAGCTTGGGTAACACTGATGGCATAATGCATCTATTATTTGTCAAACAGTGATATCTGGAGTGAACTTCACATATGTCAGATCATTTGTCAAGAAAAATGGTTATGAACCGTAAATGGCAATACAGCCTCATTTAATGTTTAACTTTTTCATCCTTGCTTGTGTTCCAGGCCTTCCAGTAACTATTCGCCTCTTGGATCCTCCACTTCATGAGTTCCTTCCAGAGGGTAACATAGAGGATATTGTGCACATGTTATCTTCTGGCATGAAATCTACTTGTGAGGAAATCCTTGCAAGAATAGAAAAACTTTCTGAGGTGAATCCAATGCTGGGTTTCCGTGTGTGCAGGTTAGTTTTTAATGTGGTGCTTACTCGCATAGTTGCATAGTTTTGTTGCAAACTAGGAGTACCAAGAAAGCACGTCCTGTGCAAGTCATTCTTGGTCTTAACGTTATGTCACATCAGCAGTTATAATGTACCATCTGCATCACATTTTCAGGCTTGGTATATCTTACCCAGAACTGACGGCAATGCAAGCTCGAGCTATCTTTGAAGCTGCTATTGCTATGAATGACCAAGGTTTTCAAGTTTTCCCAGAGATAATGGTTCCTCTTGTTGGAACGCCTCAGGTATGCAAATTTCTTCAAAAAGTTTTGCATAGTACTGGTAATATTTTTGGTGATGTTTGACATGTTTTAAGGAGATTTAATTAGACACGCATTAACAGTGAAATACATGGAATTTTGAAGTTCAGTTGTAGTGGTTTTTCTTAGATTAACAGGATTGAAATTTGCAAAATCTTCATTACTGCCTAGCCCAACATGCTTTGGAATAACCGAATAAAGGCTTTGTTGTTGTTAAACTTTTCTCTTCTCCTGGGAGTTAGTCTTTCTAGTAGAAGTAGAAATATGTTTGATCAATGTATCATATGTTTCGGGTTAGTTTCAGAATATTGGCACCATAACATATATTGGTATCATTCAGTTGCGTATATGTTTCTCAAGGGAACTAATAGTGGTGTCTTGCTTTTCAG
The DNA here is from genome assembly GCA_000970635.1 of Eragrostis tef. Taxonomy (NCBI): domain Eukaryota; kingdom Viridiplantae; phylum Streptophyta; class Magnoliopsida; order Poales; family Poaceae; genus Eragrostis; species Eragrostis tef. The sequence continues at coordinate 148,789 of LAPY01000613.1, forward strand.
GAACTTGAACAACAGGTTCGTGTAATTCGTCAAGTTGCAGAGAAGGTTTTTGCCAATGCAGAAACAACTATCAGCTACAAAATTGGGTCCATGATTGAGGTTCCTAGGGCAGCTCTCATAGCTGACGAGGTAAATAGATATGGCACTTGTGTAGTTTTCTTTTGCACGGCTCCGATAAGAGATCGAACAAGTGCACAGTTATGGTTTAAGTAATATCTATAGTTTTTGGCAACATTTATTTCTTCGCAAAAAAAAAACTAATATGATTTATTCTTACAGATAGCAGAGCTAGCCGAGTTCTTCTCGTTTGGAACAAATGACCTCACACAGATGACGTTCGGCTACAGCAGGGATGATGTTGGCAAGTTTCTCCCAACTTACTTGTCCCAGGGTATTCTCCAGCATGACCCATTTGAGGTAAGATTTAGTCCCCGATCAACCTCTGATGTCTATCGTTGTCCAATTTGTACCGGATACGAGCAGAAGGAACCTACTTCATATATGTTTGTTCTGTTTTCTGTTAGCTATATATTATTAATACATACAACACCCATTTTCAGGTATTTGATCAGAAGGGAGTAGGCGAGTTGGTTAAGATTGCCACCGAGAGGGGCCGAAGGGCAAGGCCTGATTTGGAGGTAATTAATTAGTTCCTCGAAATTGAAAAAATCAGGAAAAGAAAAAACAAGCACTTCCTTGATGACCCAGTTAAAGTTTTGTCCTTTTTTGAAAAAAATATATTGTAATAACAGGTCGGCATTTGTGGTGAACATGGTGGTGAGCCTTCATCAGTTGCCTTTTTTGCAAAGGCTGGGCTGGACTATGTTTCTTGTTCGCCCATTTGTCAAGAAAAATGGTTATGAACCGTAAATGGCAATACAGCCTCATTTAATGTTTAACTTTTTCATCCTTGCTTGTGTTCCAGGCCTTCCAGTAACTATTCGCCTCTTGGATCCTCCACTTCATGAGTTCCTTCCAGAGGGTAACATAGAGGATATTGTGCACATGTTATCTTCTGGCATGAAATCTACTTGTGAGGAAATCCTTGCAAGAATAGAAAAACTTTCTGAGGTGAATCCAATGCTGGGTTTCCGTGTGTGCAGGTTAGTTTTTAATGTGGTGCTTACTCGCATAGTTGCATAGTTTTGTTGCAAACTAGGAGTACCAAGAAAGCACGTCCTGTGCAAGTCATTCTTGGTCTTAACGTTATGTCACATCAGCAGTTATAATGTACCATCTGCATCACATTTTCAGGCTTGGTATATCTTACCCAGAACTGACGGCAATGCAAGCTCGAGCTATCTTTGAAGCTGCTATTGCTATGAATGACCAAGGTTTTCAAGTTTTCCCAGAGATAATGGTTCCTCTTGTTGGAACGCCTCAGGTATGCAAATTTCTTCAAAAAGTTTTGCATAGTACTGGTAATATTTTTGGTGATGTTTGACATGTTTTAAGGAGATTTAATTAGACACGCATTAACAGTGAAATACATGGAATTTTGAAGTTCAGTTGTAGTGGTTTTTCTTAGATTAACAGGATTGAAATTTGCAAAATCTTCATTACTGCCTAGCCCAACATGCTTTGGAATAACCGAATAAAGGCTTTGTTGTTGTTAAACTTTTCTCTTCTCCTGGGAGTTAGTCTTTCTAGTAGAAGTAGAAATATGTTTGATCAATGTATCATATGTTTCGGGTTAGTTTCAGAATATTGGCACCATAACATATATTGGTATCATTCAGTTGCGTATATGTTTCTCAAGGGAACTAATAGTGGTGTCTTGCTTTTCAGGAACTTGAACAACAGGTTCGTGTAATTCGTCAAGTTGCAGAGAAGGTTTTTGCCAATGCAGAAACAACTATCAGCTACAAAATTGGGTCCATGATTGAGGTTCCTAGGGCAGCTCTCATAGCTGACGAGGTAAATAGATATGGCACTTGTGTAGTTTTCTTTTGCACGGCTCCGATAAGAGATCGAACAAGTGCACAGTTATGGTTTAAGTAATATCTATAGTTTTTGGCAACATTTATTTCTTCGCAAAAAAAAAACTAATATGATTTATTCTTACAGATAGCAGAGCTAGCCGAGTTCTTCTCGTTTGGAACAAATGACCTCACACAGATGACGTTCGGCTACAGCAGGGATGATGTTGGCAAGTTTCTCCCAACTTACTTGTCCCAGGGTATTCTCCAGCATGACCCATTTGAGGTAAGATTTAGTCCCCGATCAACCTCTGATGTCTATCGTTGTCCAATTTGTACCGGATACGAGCAGAAGGAACCTACTTCATATATGTTTGTTCTGTTTTCTGTTAGCTATATATTATTAATACATACAACACCCATTTTCAGGTATTTGATCAGAAGGGAGTAGGCGAGTTGGTTAAGATTGCCACCGAGAGGGGCCGAAGGGCAAGGCCTGATTTGGAGGTAATTAATTAGTTCCTCGAAATTGAAAAAATCAGGAAAAGAAAAAACAAGCACTTCCTTGATGACCCAGTTAAAGTTTTGTCCTTTTTTGAAAAAAATATATTGTAATAACAGGTCGGCATTTGTGGTGAACATGGTGGTGAGCCTTCATCAGTTGCCTTTTTTGCAAAGGCTGGGCTGGACTATGTTTCTTGTTCGCCTTTCAGGTTAGTGGCTCTTCAAAGATGACTCTTATTGGGAGTAATACATAAAATTGATCCTGTTGAAATTAATATTTTCATGTTGCATGTGTTAAGAGTTTGTTGTGGCACATCGTGCAAGGTAAGTTGTGACTAGTATGGATCATGCAGATGGGGCATGGATATAAATGTCCTAGTTAGTGGTCTCCTTTGTTTAAGATTTTCATGTTATTATTAGTTTTCATGAGTTATTAAGGATAGGCGATATAATGTATCATGTACAAAAGATACTGCATGGACAGTCACCAAGCCTTTGCATATTTCGTTTTGTCCGTTGTGTGTGTAGGACGGGTGTTGTGCTATTAACTCACAAAGGTCAGCGTGTTTTGGAACAACTGTTGAACTGCTAATTGGGTCGATATGAACAACTTGAGTAACACGCTTCACAATTTGGATGCAGGGTCCCAATTGCGAGGCTAGCTGCAGCACAGGCGGCCCTCTGATATGCGCAAATGTTGGTACCACCTCCTCAGAAGGCAATCGTAGTGTGCCTTGTACATAAATAATGCACAGATGGGCACTTGATGCCTGCTTGAGGTATGTACACCTGTAAGTTGAGGATTGTACACGTACAACTATCCTTTTGGACATATCTGTGATACTTGGTGAGGCACTTATGTGTATCGACAGCAATGCAACCAGTGTTGACTTTGGGATGTCAATTTTCAGAACGTTGGAGTGTCAATAGGCTTAAGATGTATAATAGCTTGTTTATCAAGATTGCTTTATAAATACGTGGAAATAGAACTCTTTAACTTGCTTGGATGATCGTATCTCGAAGAATTCACGATGGGCTGTGTAAAATGTAGTGTGTGATCATCCATGCTGGAGCTATTGTTGCAATCATGTGAGTACCTCGAGTGCATCGCTTGTCTGTGCATGTGTGCCAAAAAGGAAATTGATACTACGCCCAATTCCATTTATTCGGAAGTAGTAGACTAAAGATTAGCCAATCTCGAAACAACTTAACTGCAACAGGACGGGTGATCACGGGAATTGGGTGTTACATATTCACCCCCAAGTAACAACGGTAGTGGCCCTGGAACATGGCTGGGTCAACCCATCTAGCCCTGCTCAAGCCAAACTAACTCCCCTTTAAACGTGACACCCCTATGTGGTAAGGTCTCCAGTTCTCCACGCAGTTGCACCATGAGGCCATACCACCCTGCATACCGAACGGCGAATGCTAGGGCTTCGTCCATTGCCCTGAAGGCACCGGCACTCCGGCAGCAGCGACCAATTGGTACTCCATTAGCCAAACTTTACTAGCCTCTCTTCGAGGTAGCCAAACTTTACTAGCCTCTCTTCTAGGTAGGTCTCTCCTTTTACACGGTGCGTTTGCTCCTGGAAATATTGAGCACTTGATCACTATAGTTACTGTGACACCCCGTGTCACTGATTTCTAGTTAGTGCGCACCCAATGGAGCAAAACAAACAAATTCAGTCAAATTCAAATTTTGAAATAATTAATTCAAACAAGAGTCAAACCAATGCTTGTGAAGCAACTCAGAAATTTCTGTACCAACTTGGGCCAACCAAAACTTCTGGTGATAGCCCTTCGGATATCAGAATTTTGGCGAATGTTTGGAGATTTTTGAAATTCGTTTGGATACTCAAATAAATCCCCAAAGTCTCCAAAGTGACCAACTTTGACCAACTCCCATTTGAATTCCCTTGCGAATTGAGATGTGCATGTTATGTCACTGGATTCTCCATCTTTAAATCTTTCTTTCAAGACCGATTTCGCAATTTTTGGAGCTCATTTGCTAGCTCATATAGCGTGCACAAAATAGGGAAAAATCTGAGTTTGAATAATTCGGAAAAAAGAAAAGCCGTGGGCCCGCCTCTCCCCGCTCTCGCCCACTCCATTTTCCCCTCGCCCAAGCTGCCCAAACAGTAGCTTCAGCGCCACCATTGCCGCTGCCAAGCAGAAGCTCGCCGCCCCGCCGTTCCGGTGAGCCGCCGTGTGAGCTGTTGCGTGGGTAGCTGCGCGGGGATGGGGCGAAGCTCGTGCCACTACGCCATTTCCTTTTCCGCGCGTCAAGCAAGCGAATCGACGAGTTCCCCCGCCATGGCCGGCGGGTGCGTGCC
>LAPY01000614.1:12690-22972 GCA_000970635.1 Eragrostis tef
GGCGATGGCTGCGGGGCGGCGGCGAAGATCGGAAAGGGAAGGGTTCGTGGGGAGAGGAACAGAGGCGGCGGCGGTAGAGGTCTGTTCAGCCCGTCCGATTAAGATCAGACAGTCCTGATTGAGTCGGAGAGTGGAGCGGCGAGGCCCCCTGATGTTACTGTCCGGGCCCACCGGTCAGTGACCACAGGCAACGTCAGGGGATCCTGGCGCGCGGCGAAATGGGATGCCTCCGCCAGCCGCGTGGGGATGGTCTGACGTGAGCTGTGGTCACTGACGAGTGGGCCCGACCCCACGTGTCAGCGGCCATGGCATGCGTGCAGTTAAGTCAGACGATCCTCGCCCATCAAGAGAAGGTCGGAGGAGAATGGTGGGTGCAACGCATGCGTGCAGTTAAGTCAGACGATCCTCGCCCCCGCCAGCCCCGGGCCTCCGGGCTCTCTCTGCGTGCACGTTCTACTCACTTCCGTACAGCAGTTCAAGTCTCATTCCGAGTTCATCTATATAAAAAAAAGTCTCATTCCTAGTTCAGCTTATACACTGGTTAAAACTTCTTTCAGTCACACTACCAGAATTTGTGTAGTTCTCAGGTACACAACTTTACCGTGTCTTTTAGAGGAAGAAAATCTTCATGGAACAAACTTTCTTTATTTTATACATAATAAGGAAAAAGCATCCCACCCCTGGTTGGAAAACAAATAACTGTTGGGACCTTCATATTCTCTAGAGGAGCAGTTTTCCTCACAATAGGTAACACTAGCATTACACTTCGATAACATATGGCTCTTTCGCCTCGGTGTGACATGCTGGCCAGACTGTCGTGGTTGCGCGTTTGATGTCCCGCGGTCCTATTCTAAGGATCCAAATTGATGGCTCAATTGTCACTATAGACAACTTTTTCTCATGCTCCCTGAACACGCTACTTAATGACAAAAGTCGGCCCCATTGCGACAATTTTCTCTTCATTCCTTATTTTCCATCGGAAAAATTTACCGATCCTTTATTTACGGATGATGGACGAGCTAGCGAGAAATGGACCCGGGCTTTTGAGGGGTAGACGAGCTGATGATGAATGTCGAATGGAAGCTCTTGAACTGGCTGCTGGGATCATTTGGCTGGAACTTCCTGGATATGACTGGAATGTACAGCTCGGCCTTGCAAGTAGCAGAGCCTAAAGTATGCACACAATGGCTATGTATTGGTGCCAATTGGTTTTCCTAATGCCTCTCATTCTGAAGGAGCTAGCAGTCTTTTCTGTTGCACGAATGATCTAATATGTTGTGCTCCCCTATCAGAGATGAACAAACTAGCTTAGGCATGAAGAGGAGTCTTAAAATGTAAGAGGGTTGGAAAAGGGATCCTACATCAGCAGTAGATATAAAAGAAACACATGATGTGCAAGCGCAATGTCACAAAAATTATTACATTTACTTCAGGGCCATCAACTGAATTTTTTGTGTTGATCTAAAAAAAGATTTTTATGTGTTTCTCAGCTTTTAGTCTGGTTCATCATTTATTGTGCATTCTGTTGTTTATTCTGCATTGGTTTTGCTTTAACTGAGCATGTACAGAAAGAGCGTACATGCACACACTCTGTAAGCCATAAAGTTCCAAGTTTTTATTCTTTGTAGTTGCTTCCCGCGTAAATAAGTGTCACATGATGTTGAGGTTGGTTGAATTCTTTTAAGTTGCTTCCCACTATAGAGGCGGGCCGTGGCATGGGCGCCACCTCTACAAACCGCACTGTAGCCGGGGCCATGCCACCAACCAACGATGCCATGTCAACCGCTGCTATAAACGACTGGACATTTGTAATTATGGGTGATGGTGTGGCCCACCGCCGAAATTCAATTTGTAGCGATGGTTCGAAACACATTTAGAGTTTTTTAGTTCTTGTGATTGTCTATTGAGTGCTATTCGAGTTTGAACCATAATATATGACGTTTTGTTATTTTGATATGTATATGAGTTTTTCTGCGCTGGCATATATATGCGCTTGGGAGCAATGATGTCAAACAAACTACAATATTAACTTGCAATAGTAAATTAGCACAATAAGATGTACTGAAAAGAGCTATTTCAAAAGAAATTACAAAGCACTGCAGAGTGTACAATTTCTAAAGTACTTGCAGTGAGGCCCCCAACCCCTGGCATAGCCGATCGCGAAGGCCCAGAGCTCCAATGTTTGCGTATGTGAAGGCGGCGGGTTCATGTTGACAATCATTCGAATCATGATCGGTGTGGTGTTGGGACAATGACCTTGGCTAAGTCGGCTTGGAGATTGCAATGCAAGCACAAGCGGCATGGGATGGCAAGGACATATAGCAGTGGGGTTGAACACGAGCACGCGGTTGCCGAACACGAGCACGCCGGTTGCCGAACACGGCCACACCAGTTGGGCTGTCGCTTGCTCTTTTTTCACTGGTATACAAGTGGCGACGGCAAGGTCCAGCGTTGTGTGTACGGCTTCCTTAGTAGTACGGTGAGCTCATGAAGCGTGGGGACGGTTGGAAGAGAAGAAAGAAAGTGTTGAAGAAAAATGGTCTCTACGCATGTCTATCTGAGAGAAAAAGGCCGGGATTTCGACTCTTTACAACTTGCTCATTGCAATGGTTCGATCGGAGTGCGCCGGCCTCAAGGATGATATGGGGTCTGAATTAGTGTTGACACCATAATTTGTCACGATCACAGAATTTGCTGATCGTGACAAATTATGGTGTCAACAATTAGTCCGTCCGCCGGGTGGCTGGATCAGCTAGCTATTCAGCGGTCATATGGACTATTAGGCCCCATTTGGATCCAACCTCGGCAACTAATTGTTAGTTGGATACATGGTAAGACTACTAGCTAGATATCCAAACAGGACATCAGCTAATATTTTTTGCAGCTATAGTAGTTAGGTTTATTGGATTCAAACGGAGCCTTATTTTGTATGTTGCTAAGTTTAGGTCCCGTTGCAAATCACGAGCGGGGACACATCAAGCATAGGGGAAAAAAAGATAAAACTCCAGTTTTTGGATCAACATATTGGATGCATCCGTTCTCCGACCTCCTTTGGTGCATCTCTCTTCCTACTCTGGGCAGAGGAGAACCAGCTTGATCTACTGTTTGTTCTGTAGATTGCCAAAGGCCATGTGAGTATTATGCGTGACTGTCGACTTGCTTGCTGTCAGAAGGCACCTGATAACTCTCGTGCCTAGCATAGACTGTTCATGGCATGCAACTCAATCTGTTGAATGGAACCCTAAATGGTTAGTTAGACTGGACATTTGACTTGGAGACATACAGATATGGAAAGAGAATTCGATTGCTATTGGGGTGGGGGAAGGAATCATGTTAAAGTTATAGATAGGGGGCTTTCAGTCCAGGCGTCCAGCAATGTGGTCGGCACCCTGTAATTACTTTCCACTATTATCTTGATGAAGAGGTGGCCCATCTCCGCTCAAACCGGTGTCTTTCTTGTTATTCTTCTGAAAATTAAAATGTCGTGATATTTCTTTTTTAAAAGGAATTTCATTAATAATAAAGTGTATTACATCTTTTTTTTGCGAAGGGTTATATATTAAGATTAAGCAGTATTACAACCCCAAATTACAAACTGGACTTCAACAATAATGGAGAACACAACCGAAACAAACCTAAACATAACTAAGACCTTAGCACTATTCATCTTCTTCCTCAAGGCTGGCCATCTTATTCTTCCAATTCTCCAGAAAAACACGGACTTCCTCCGACAATGGTATTGACATCCACCTCCTCCTCCGAAAGCCAAGAAAAACACAAACACTGAAGAAGCCGCAACAGACACCTTCCGAGACCAAAGTTCCGACAGGATTGACCACGAACATGATTTCGATCTGAATGTACACCGGAAATTTCCTTGCTCTAAGCCAGGAAAGTATAAGACATCGTCAGCGCTTCCGAATCGAGCACCAGCATTCCCGAAAAAATCCAGAAGCAACACTGAACCAACTCCTTTTGAAGAAGAAACCCTAACCCTACCACCCTCATGCGAAGACTGAGAATCGGCAGGTACAGATCTCACTAGCCCTGTATCTTGGTCTGGAAGAGCCACGACACCACGAAGAAGGGGCCGGAGTACCTTATTCGCCGAAGATGAGGACGCCTCCGCCATGTCATCACCGTCGCGACACCAAAGCCTCCATGCTTTTGAGGTGAGGAAGAAACCAAAATGTCGATGCCGCCGACGCCGTAGCCACCTCCTCCGACCCCGCCGCCATGGAAGACACAAACCCTAACCCTAGAAACCACACCACCGGCCTTGACGCAGCCCACCATCCGCCGTCGCATGACCCGAAAGGCCAGCCCCCCTCGTCTGCCAGCGCCTGGGAGGACACCAGCAGGGAGGAGGGCCGTCCTCAAGGCCAGCGAGGCGGACGGCAAGCAGAGTCGTATCGTGCCTCTCTTTTCCGGTTCGCTCGTACCGCTTCGTTGAAGGGTGTGACAATCCATATATGAGACTCATCAAAGCTCTTGTTGCTCCGGCGGCGCCCTCCGCCCCTCCTCCTCCATTCTGCCACACGGCCACCAGAGCAAGCGGTCGGATGTTCGGCTGGTGCAAGGACACCTGCACATTGACAGCACAACATCGTCCGACGTGGTGGTTCATTCACCAAACCGAGCAAAATTACGGACATAACCGAACCGTGTCGCAAAATCGATGCTTCAGTTTGGTTCGAACCATGATGAAATAAAAATTAAAACAATATCTGACACTACTAGATTTTCCAGTTTTGCCGAGTGCCCGAAACACTCAGCAAAAGGTCTAAAACACTCGGAAAAGGCTTTGCTGAGTGTAACACTCGGCAACAAGCACACGGAGAGAGAATACTCGGCAAAACCCTGCTTTGCGGAGTGTACTTTGTCGGGCACTCGTCAAATAAGTTGCCGAGCGTCGGGAAGGAGCCTCGGCAAAGGGAAATTGACGGATGTCGACCCGACGGCACTAGTTTTGCCGAGTGCCGAGAAATACACTCATAAAACTGTTGCCGAGTGTCTACGGTGGAAACACTCAGAAACCTGTCGCTGCTTTGCCGAGTGTATTTGGTCCACGTTTTGCCGAGTGTTTTTGCAGATACACTCGGCAAAGCAGTTTTTTAGAATCAACTTTAATTGTTTTTTTCAAAGATTCGATTGACAAACACACAGGCAGTTAATATATGACAATAGACATTTATTTCACAACCACAGCCACATCAAAAACCTCAAATTGGCCACAACTGCTCAAATAGTCCACAATTCAATAATTATTACACACATAGTCCACAAACGGTCCGGGAGGACGTTTTTCCGAGTGTCAGATTGTAAGATACTCGGCAAAAGGTTTTTTTCTGAGTGTAATTTATTTGCCGTGTGTATTCTTGAAAGGACACTCGGCAAATCGGTCTTTTTCCGAATGTCATTTGTTTGCCGGATGTTTTTGTTTTTGACACTCAGAAATTGCATCTTTGCCGAGTGCGCGATATTACACTCGGCAAAATGTTGGACACTCGGAAACAAGTCGATTTCTGGTAGTGTGAGCAAAACAATATCTGAGCGCTGGGTGCATGCATGGCCGCAAGTGACTTCAACAGCCGGTAGCAAATATGCTTTGTTTATTTCCAACCTGGGCCCTATTGATCGAACACACGCTGCGGGCAGCGAACCATATCGATTTTCAGTAGATGAAGCTATCAGCACGTACGGTTCGCACCGATGTTGCGGAATATGGGTTTCCGTAAAAGGCTAGAGGTCATGCTGGACCACTGGCATTGATATGTTCCGTGTGATTTGCCTTCTGATCTCGCTCTTTAACTGCATCTGCCGTCCGCCGCTTCTGGCACAAATGGACTATAGTTGCTGTTGAGCCGAACAGCTCTCTTTTACTGCTGGTTCGTTAGTTTTAAAACTCAACTTGATTTACAAACATAGTGCTCGCTCTCGCAGCATTTATATCAAGCACCAGTGATTGGTTGGTTACTTGATATTGAGCTGCTGCATGCTCGATCGAGAGCTACGCTAAATAATTACTAATCGGTATAATACTTCTGCTAGATTGAGCAATATATCTCGGAACCCCGAACTGCAAAAGCTTTATCTTCGAACTGCAAAGAAAATAAATAGAAGAGTGGATAAAAACTATCACATCTACTACATGGAGCAAGAGGAACAACTACAACATAAAAAAGTAGAAGTTCTTCTCTGGTTATAAAAACAAAGTTCCTCTCCTCTCTGAATATGCAATAAAATGTAGTGCAAAACTTTGCCCGGATCTGATGGCACTCCAGTGCTAGAGTGTGGGATAACAAAGTTCCTGATACCTTTCATGCCTAAAAATACTGGTCGTGTTGTGGCATAATTAAGTGCAACAATAGATCAACCTAGAAGAGGTGTATGGGGGAATGACAAGTTATTGATCATAGCATACATTATGAGGTGACCAAGAGAAGGGAGTGTGTATGGAGGTTTAGGGAGCACAGTAAATTATGGTGCCGTGGAAGTTGCACGGATCGGAGAAGATATATAAGCATTTTTTAGTGGTGAACTTATAGTGATTGCGGCGGTGCTGGCAGAGGGGTTTATGGTATATGATATACCACCACACAGATAGCATGTAGAAATAAATTATTGCAATGTTGAGTCGTCTCAGTACTACATAAGTGGTAGTACGTTTACAATGATGATCTACGTAGCAATCCCTGTATAACACAGAAATTCCTGTTGCCGCGATCGGCAATGCAAGTTTATGGCCATGACCAGCAGTACATGGTCCAGCAGCATCGATCTTCATTAACCACAGAACCGCGGCGACCGCAGCTAGCTATCTTACTTTCTTTGGCCGCGCCACTGTCCAAATCTGGGGGGGCCAGAGCCATCGGTGCCTTCAGGAAAGCCGATCTGGTGGCACAACCATTGTATCTACGAACATTGCTCAACTAATGTCGAGCATGGGTAATCACCTCCAGAGCATCGCTGGATCAGGGAGGTTGTGGCCATCATCGACATCACAGGCTAATATTATGGCACGGGCACCATCTTGCCGTTGTCACCTCGAGGAAGGAACCCATCAACGACGGCCGTATCTCGAGCCCGCTTTTGGCCAGCTGCTTTGCATCCGGCGGGCGATATGGAGGATCAGGGAAGAAAAATGGCTTGTGCCAGTGGCGATATGGTTGCCGCCCGTGTTGCCTTGGAAGGCGATGCGGGGACATTGACGTCGGATCAAATTCATCCATTCCAAGTACTGGCGGGACACTCGTATGTTCCAATTCCTGAACCATTAAACCCGGGTTAATCCTGCCGCTCACATGTGAAGTCCATTTTTTTAGGAACTTGTGACATCCACTTTTTTTAGGAACTATCTGACGTCCATTCTACAAGTGTAATCTTCACTCAGCGATTGATGATAAGGACGATTAGCATACCAGAGAACTCATTTAATTTACTCAAGATTGCTACCAGGAGCGTCAGGGAGAATGAGGCTTCGAGGGTTGCCCTGTTTTTGCTGAAGGGTGGAGGGATCGTGAAACTAACATAAGCCAAGAGGGTTAGTGTACTTGGTAGCTAAAACCATGAAAAATGGAGGCTATGCGTTATCAAGAAAGAATAGGTTCATCGTATTTTTCTCGGTGTTACTGTGGCTAAATGTAGGAAAACAGAAGAGAAGGGCCGAGATCTTTGACGCAGGTTTGCTGCCGCCCATCGTCCTTCTTCAGATGCCTATGATTTCCCCGTTGGTCCGAATGTAAAACCGAGTGCATGCCATGCACGCTACTGGACACACCAGCGGTGACCTTGGTTAAATCGGGACAGGAGGTGACCACGAAATAAGCCTGTTGAACATCGTTGTGGACATCGTCTGCTGCCATACACGAAGTTGCTCCCTGCGGTTTGGTCCCCAGAGTGGCCTGCAAACCGTTTTGCATGTTCGCACAGCCAGCTGTTGCTTCAGTCAACAGGTAAGCAGCACGGGTAGTGGCAATCCATGAACGACTGCCGAATCCTAGCATCACAGTGGCCGTGCCCTTACATCGCACCTATTGCGTCCCTATGAGACAGAACTAAGCTACTATGTTGCTGGCAAGTTCCTGATGCCTTCTATTACTAAAATCGACAACAGATCAACTCCATGACATTGATAAAACGGGTGCAAAATATATATGAGGAACTGAAGCATGCAGCATGGGGTCATCATGTACTGCAGAGCACAGAGCTGTTTTATAGGTCTAGCGGTAGCAGTGTTAGCTCAGTTAGCATGTCAAATCAACTACGCAAATTAATGAAAGCTGGTCTGACTGTGAGAAAGCAATTGTCCATATCTCAAGTTGCCTCATTACATAAGTGCTATTACACGCAATCGGTAGTTCTGCAAATAAAGCAGATGAAAGATGTAGTACTATAATTTATATACATGTATCCTATTTGGACATCTACTTTCGCCATTCCAAAATACATGTCATTCTGGACTCAAGCAGTTTTCTCAAATTACATGTCATTCTCACTTCCCAATGTACATTTCTCTTTTCTCAATACATCTCTATCTCTATCTCTCTCATTCTTATTTTCTATGCACCCACTTTTTCCACCTCTCATTAATTCATTTGCCCAAGGCTACAATGATATCTATTTCGGACAGAGGGAGTAAGTTATTACCTGAACCATACTCCTAGAAGAATACCTCAATTCAATCAGCAAATATAATCCTATACTGAATATTTATTATATATTTAGTAGTTCGCCCCAACTGAATATATACTATGATATCAAGAAAAAGGTTCGACAAAGTTGCTTTAACGGTTGGACCCCATAATGGTATTCTACTAAAACAAACAGTAGTCATCAAGTGGCGATCTTTTTTTTCTTATTTAAAAGTTTTTTAAATAATATTTTAATAACAGACTGTCCGGACAGTCTGTTGTTAAAATATTAGTTAAAAACGTTTAAATGATAAAAAATTCGCAATTGGCAGGCCTCTACATATTATCACAGTAATAATTATAATTATATCAAAGCATCGTCAGAAACTTCTACTAATTGGCATTGCAACATATTTTTGGTCTATAGGATTGCCATAATTTTTTCAAATGATTTCAATAAAGTGAGAATATATGTTGTTTACAAATGGATACATCTCTCATATAGTTTCACAACACTTTAGTCAAACATTGAAGTTTCCAAACCTCATAACCCTTTTTGAACTCGTAAGAACCCGAAATTTTGACAAAACATGAAATATACCTTAGCATTACAAAATGTGAAGTTACATTAGCAATTGTTATAAATTTTTTTTATCTTAATTAATTTTATTAAATTGGAAGGAAACAAGGTATATGAAAAAGATCAGAGTGATATAGCAGTTAACCTACAAACATACATTCTTACATGGAAGAGTGCGATTCTAGAGAAATATGGAAAAAGAGATACATCGTTTCTTACATGAAATAAGATTGTTGTTCAACAAATTTCCATGAAAACTATGTTGGTGTCTCTTATCTTTTGGCTAAAAGTTGAGTGTGAGATGGCAGATGTAAACACTGCAATTTGATGTAACGCGATGGATGTAGCCTCCATAAGGGGGGTCAATTCCAGAAGTTCTCTTTCCCATTATCTAAAAAGACAAAGATAGCAATCGCCACGGGGGCTCACCATCTGCCACCTCGAACATGCATGTGCTCGTATCGTGCTCCATGAACACTGCCGGCAACCAGCAAGCTCCAAAGTCCCCACATGCCGTTATATGCGCAGGCATCTATTTTCCACTAGTAGCTGTGGCGCGCCCTTGGCGTGCCCATTAAACAACATTATTATTTGTTGATATTGGAACGAAGGCGTGTTTATTTTTGTTATCGAATATTAGACTAATAGAGTAAACAAACACGTAACTATCATAAAAACCAGTCGAACACGTGAAAAAACTCAAGGTTTTAGCTGAAAGGCACTCGGACCACTACAAACTACAAGTCATCGAGTGGTGAAAGGCACTCGGACGCAAAGCATGAGTACTTTCAGTGATCATGTAGGTACTTTCGGGTGATGAAATGCACTCGGATCATCATCGCACTTGAATCCTCAGCTTAGCATCACTGAAAGGCCTAGCTGACTAACTAAAACAATCAAGCTAGGCGTACATAATCACTGCTTGTACAGGTTTCTTTGCCGACTCGTCGAGTTCATCTGACCTTGGCATCGTGTTTAACCAAGTCCAGGAGTCCGAGAAGATCACGTAGCCCACCAGGAAGATGCTTTGTTCTTTTCATATAGATTTAATTAATGATCGACTCCATCA
>LAPY01000614.1:51759-63082 GCA_000970635.1 Eragrostis tef
CGAGGGCCGAGATGGATCCCCCAGTCGCCGACATGGCTGCTGTGCGCCGAGGGATTTGATTGGTAGTTGCCTTCTTATGGTTGCTTTAGGTTTCGGCGAGAACTCGGGCGGCGGACGAACGCATCTTGTTAGGAATAAACCATGCCGTGTTGGCCATGGCGTGCGTAAGTGTTCGTGTGTGTACCGTGCGTGATGGCGTGCGTGTACTGGAGTCTGTAATGCGTATGTGGGCGTGTGTCCCGGTGGCGCGTGAGTCCGTGCTCATGTTGGTGTTCACCGTCTAGGTCGAGTTGGGGTCAGAACGCTGGTGTGGCCGCGTTCCAGATTGTGTCAAGTCGGTTTGTAGTGGGTCTTCGATCGTGCGGCGACGGAGACGGCATGCAGCATGCGCAAGAATCGGGATCAAGCCTGGAGACCAAGTATCGCGGACGAGCAGCGGCTTGGAGCGAGTGGAGTCCGGGTCGCCAGGGAGAAGCGTTCGTGCGCGGAAGGATCGCCGAGTGGTTGCGTGGGCGTTGCGTCGCCATGGCTATAAAGCTGGCTTGTAATCGTTGTGGAGTCTTGTTCCGAGTATTTGTTTGAGCGTGTGCGCCATTGCTGAAAGCTACTCGTGTTCCAATTCGCGTGTGTGCGTGAGTGATATTGTTCCTGGGTTCCAACAATTGGTATCAGAGCAAGGTTGAGAGATGTCGACTCCACCATCGTCTCCAAGCAAGACGGGGAAGAGGGTCATCGACGGCGGCAGCAGCACACCGCGTCCGGTCGCGGTGGAGCGCGTCGCGTCAAACGCCAGCGCCGTGATGGAGTTCCCGGCGCTCACCAGGTCGAACTACCATGAGTGGGCGCTCGTGATGCAAGTTAACCTGGAGGCGCTCGGGTTGTGGCATGTCGTGGAGTCCGCCGGCGTCGAGCGCCGCGAGGATCGGTTGGCAATGGCGACCATCCTGTGCGTGGTGCCGGCGGAGATGAAGGCGGGTCTCGCGAAGTAGAAGAACGCCAAGGAGATGAGAACAAGATGAGAACCTTATGGCATATATTACAAATTACTACAAAAGTCTTTTTGAAGCACCTGATAACAATAAATTCACTCTAGATGAAGAGAACAAAGAGGACATTCCTCAAGTGTCTCAACTAGAGAATGAAGTATTGACAGACCCTTTTAGTGAGACTAAGATAAAAGACGCTATTTTTCAAATGGAGCATAATAAAGCTCCAGGTACAGATGGTTTTCCTGCTGTGATATTATCAAAAAAGATCTGTTAGAGCTTTTTGGCGAATTCCATTTTGGAAACTTGCCACTTCATAGTCTCAACTTTGGGGTGATCACACTGCTCCCAAAAAAGGTTGAGGCAGTCAAAATTCAGCAATATAGACCTATTTGCTTACTTAATGTTAGTTTTAAAATTTTTACAAAGATTTTCAGAAATAGAATTACGAAGATAGCTCAGAAAATAATTAGACCTTCACAAACTGTATTTCTTCCTGGAAGGTAGATCATGGAGGGTGTTGTTATTTTGCATGAAACCATACATGAATTGCATAAAAAGAAGAAAAGTGGGGTCATTCGTAAACTAGATTTTAAAAAGGCTTATGATAAGGTAAAATGGTCCTTTCTCCAACAAGTGTTGAGAATGAAAGGTTTTTCACCAAAAATGTGTGCTTGGATTGATCAAGTGACTTCTAGAGGGTCAGAAGGAATTAAAGTTAATGATGCTATTGGTAAATACTTCCAAACTAGGAAGGGAGTTAGACAGGGAGATCCTCTTTCACCTATTTTATTTAACATTGTTGTCGATATGTTGGTCATTTTAATAACTAGAGGAAAAGAAGAGGGTCAATTTGAAGGTGTAGTTCCACACTTAATAGATGATGGGCTTTCTATTTTGCAGTATGCAGATAACACAATAATTTTTATGGAAAATAATATAGAGCAAGCCAAAAAATATGAAACTCTTGCTTTGCGCATTTGAGCAATTATCTGGCTTGAAGATTAATTTTTATAAGAGTGGATTGTTCTGCTATGGACAGGCAAAGGACTCGGAAAATCAATATTCGCAAATTTTTGGTTGTGAGATGGGTTCTTTTCCGTTCCGGTACCTTGGAATTTCAATGCATCATAGAAAGCTTAGGAATGTAGATTGGAAAGAGGTAGAAGATCGCTTCCAAAAGAAACTTAGTTGTTGGAAAGGGAAACTACTCTCGATTAGCGGTAGATTAGTTTTAATTAACCCCGTATTAAGTAATCTGTCTATTTTTATGCTATCTTTCTTTGAAGTACCAAGAGAGGTACTCAAGAAACTAGACTATTACAGGTCTAGATTTTTTTGGCAAAGTGACGAGCATAAAAAGAAATACAGACTTACAAAGTGGAGTATTCTCTATTCACCAAAAGACCAAGGTGGCTTAGGAATTTTAAACCTAGACTTGCAGAATAGATGTCTTCTTAGTAAGTGGCTTTTTATACTGATTAATGAGGATGGGATATGGCAATCAGTTCTTAGAAGAAAATACTTGAGATATAAAACAATAACTCGGGCAGAATATATGCCTGGAGACTCTCATTTTTGATCTAGTTTCATGAAAGTTAAACAAGACTTTTTGAGACTAGGCAAGTTTACCGTGGGTGATGGAACTCAAGTAAGGTTCTGGGAAGATGCTTGGTTAGGTGATACACCATTTAAAGACCAATATCCTAATCTTTATAATATTATTAGAAAGAAAATTGCGTCGGTTAATGTGGTTTCGAGATCTAGGACTTTAAATGTATCTTTTAGAAGATCCCTTGTGGTTGATAATCTGATTGCTTGGTACCACTTGGTTGGTAGGGTAATAGACACACAATTAACGGACCAAAAAGATGTTTTTATATGGTTGGCAAATCAACAAGGTACTTTTACAGTTCATTCTATGTATAGAGCTTTAACTGTCACCAATTTTGTACCCTATAACCACATTATTTGGAAGCTTAAAATACCACTCAAGATAAAAAATTTCATGTGGTACATAATTAAAGGAGTAACTTTAACCAAGGATAAATTAGCAAAGAGGCAATGGAAGGGAAGCACTATGTGTTGTTTTTGTAACATGACTGAATCAATACAACACATTTTCTTTTAACTGTAAAAATGTTAGGTTTATATGAAGATTGATACATTTCTCTTTCAACCTTACCTCCTCCCAGAAGTGTGCATCATCTTTTTAATGGGTTAGGGGATAGAAAAGGAACTTAAGTATCAACCCTTGGTTGGAGCATGTGCCATATGTTGGGCGATTTGGTTAAGTTGTAATGATCAGGTTTTTAAAAACACACGAGCTTTTACTTCTATGTAGGTGGTGTTTAGAGTAACGTACTGGATTCGATTATGGGCGCTGCTGCAGAAAGAGAAACAAAGATCCCAAATAAATTTAGGGTGTCGTGTGCTTGAGACGACGGTGATGGAGATTTTCGCATCAAATGGATGGTGCTTTAGTAATAGACTTTCTGCTAGTTGAAATAATGTTGATGCTTGTGATGGATGTCATGAATGTTTGTAGCTTTTTGGACCTTTTCTTTTGGTCGCATTTTGTAATAATGGACAGCTATATGTATCAATCGATACAGAGGCTGGAATATTAATGCATATTCTCTTTTCTAAAAAAAAAGTCTAGAAGTCTAGCTGCTTACGTACGTACATGGCCACAGTGTTCAACTAATCAGTTTATGTACTGCAGGTAGACCGGTACGAAAGGTCAACAAATGCAAATTTTGCACTCGCTTAAACGACCATGGCACCTTACCTAGCAACATCATTATGCCATAGAATGTGGAGAGCCGGAGATTTCCTGGCTGCATACATCTACCCGAGGAAGAGTAGTAGTAGGATTCCATGGGAATATGACGCGTTGGTCGGTTTCGCCATGTTGGCTGGGGTTAAGTGGAATGGTAGCTTCGCTACGGACAGCTTCCGGAGCTTTTGGGCTTTTGCAGGCAAGTAGCAGCTGAGCCTGAGCAAGATGCTGGATCAAGCAACAGGGCCCGCACCGCACGTGAAGCTGACGACATTCCAAGCTCCATATCGTCCACCGCGCGGCAAAATCTGTTCTTCAAACTTGGTCTGCCACAAAAGATTTTCCTGATCTGTAACGTGCTCATCACCAGAACGCAATATCCCCTTGCCAGATCCTAATACTGCTTGGTTCTAGTTGCAAATTAAACTTGCTGATGCCTCCCGGTCCTATCTAATAACTAGTAGTAATTCTTCCTCCAAAAGAAAAAACTAGTAGTAATTGCTCGATGTCTGTATTATTACTATGGACTCCTTTTGTTTTTTTTTACGACGAAAAAGTTGAACGAAAAAGTCAACGGTGTTATATGAAAAAGAAGGGAGGGAGTATGTGTAAAAGTAGAGGCAAGAAGCTCCTAAAAAGAAGCTTTTCTGCTATGGATCCACTATTGTGACTCTGGTAGAGGACCGAGAAAGAGCATGGAATGAATGAAGCAAACGGACGCCAGTTTATATAGGCCGATGGCCGGTTGTTGTACACGGTAATGCCAGTCACAATAGACTGGAGATCAGCAAAAGTTAGGTAACATGGCTGGAGATATTGGTATCGTGGCACTGTCCTCGTGACGGCACAAACCAGTGACTCGAGATCGTCAGCTACCTTGTGTTGCTCGCAACCCACGCAGTGCCGGCCGGCGTTGACAGCGCACCCGCACGGGCAGCTTTCTCTGGTCGTGGCCGCGGCCGATCGGGTGCCGTGCCATCCTCCAGGGGACGCCATGCCAACGTTCCTGTGCTCCGGCCGTTTGACGTGGTGGCCGATCAATCGACGCAGGACAGGGGCAAGAAGAGGCAGAGCCGAGCAAAGGGCCAACCACCAAGTGCTCGTACGGGCACGGTCAAGAACAGCGTTACGTCGTACGCCTGCTTCAGGAACGGCGACTTGTCCACGTCGAGCTTGAGCTCCCACAGCTTCGCCAACGGCTTGGAGAACGGGGCATCCACCACCGCCTGCGGCACGCTCGGCACCACGTCGCGGCTCACGACGACGCGCAGGCAGCACCCGGAACCCGAACACACCACGCGGAACGCCGCGTTGCCAATCGACACGCGGGGCGGAGAAGGTGACTGCGGCGAAGGGAACGCCCTTAATTATCCTCGCCGGCATTAGTCATGATCCTAACTTGGACATTAAAACGTATGATCCTAACCAAGTTTCTGAGGTAGAAGTCATGAAACAGTTACATTGCATTACATCTTCCTTCATTCTCCCAACAGGGTTTGCAGAACTCGAGACGTATGATGTCTAGTCCAGCAGCTTTACTCTTTTGCATATATAAAAAAAAAAACTGTACTTCCGACTCCGTCTTCCTCAAAAGGTTTATTGAGCTCAAGATTTTCCTGATCTGTGACATGCTCAAGACCACGCGGCGCCACCCCTTTGGATGATCCTACTACTGCTCTGTTCCAGTTGCAAATTAAAATTGCTGATGCCTCCCACTCCTAAGTCCTAGCTAATATATAACTAGTAATTGCTCCACGTCCGTGTTACTATATATGTATGTAAAAAACTTTGCATGACCAATGCCTAAGAAGAAGCTTTCTGCTATGGATCCACTATTGTGACTCTGGTAGAGGGGCATCGAGAAGGAGGAGCATGGAATGAATGAAGCAAAGGGGTGCCGATTTATATAGGCCAGTAGTTATACAGGGAAATGCCAGTCACAAAAGTTAGGTAACATAACTCATTAGAGTTGTACTATCATAGTGCCGTGAATTTGTAGCCAGGTAGCCAATTAAGGAAGATGATTGACTAACAAAAGCAGGAGACGACTAGTCTGAAGCGGGCATTCGCGTGCCTTATTATTTGTTTTTCCAAAAAAATTTTTCATTGTCCCGGATTCGTTTCAGTCTTAAATTTTGTAAGTAACGTTTGGCTGTTCCTGCCTTGTCTGGCAGATTTTTTTTTGAACAATTTTGAGTTCTGATGCACCACTACGGGAAACTGGCCATATGCCGAGGGCCAAGATGTTTACCGAGAGCCATTTATCGGGCACTCGGCAAATAGCCTCTTTGCCGAACGCCCAAGCCTAGGCTCTCGGTAACAAGTGGGCACTCGGCAAATGGCCATTTGCCGAATGAAGCAAACGGACGCCAGTTTATATAGGCCGATGGCCGGTTGTTGTACACGGTAATGCCAGTCACAATAGACTGGAGATCAGCAAAAGTTAGGTAACATGGCTGGAGATATTGGTATCGTGGCACTGTCCTCGTGACGGCACAAACCAGTGACTCGAGATCGTCAGCTACCTTGTGTTGCTCGCAACCCACGCAGTGCCGGCCGGCGTTGACAGCGCACCCGCACGGGCAGCTTTCTCTGGTCGTGGCCGCGGCCGATCGGGTGCCGTGCCATCCTCCAGGGGACGCCATGCCAACGTTCCTGTGCTCCGGCCGTTTGACGTGGTGGCCGATCAATCGACGCAGGACAGGGGCAAGAAGAGGCAGAGCCGAGCAAAGGGCCAACCACCAAGTGCTCGTACGGGCACGGTCAAGAACAGCGTTACGTCGTACGCCTGCTTCAGGAACGGCGACTTGTCCACGTCGAGCTTGAGCTCCCACAGCTTCGCCAACGGCTTGGAGAACGGGGCATCCACCACCGCCTGCGGCACGCTCGGCACCACGTCGCGGCTCACGACGACGCGCAGGCAGCACCCGGAACCCGAACACACCACGCGGAACGCCGCGTTGCCAATCGACACGCGGGGCGGAGAAGGTGACTGCGGCGAAGGGAACGCCCTTAATTATCCTCGCCGGCATTAGTCATGATCCTAACTTGGACATTAAAACGTATGATCCTAACCAAGTTTCTGAGGTAGAAGTCATGAAACAGTTACATTGCATTACATCTTCCTTCATTCTCCCAACAGGGTTTGCAGAACTCGAGACGTATGATGTCTAGTCCAGCAGCTTTACTCTTTTGCATATATAAAAAAAAAAACTGTACTTCCGACTCCGTCTTCCTCAAAAGGTTTATTGAGCTCAAGATTTTCCTGATCTGTGACATGCTCAAGACCACGCGGCGCCACCCCTTTGGATGATCCTACTACTGCTCTGTTCCAGTTGCAAATTAAAATTGCTGATGCCTCCCACTCCTAAGTCCTAGCTAATATATAACTAGTAATTGCTCCACGTCCGTGTTACTATATATGTATGTAAAAAACTTTGCATGACCAATGCCTAAGAAGAAGCTTTCTGCTATGGATCCACTATTGTGACTCTGGTAGAGGGGCATCGAGAAGGAGGAGCATGGAATGAATGAAGCAAAGGGGTGCCGATTTATATAGGCCAGTAGTTATACAGGGAAATGCCAGTCACAAAAGTTAGGTAACATAACTCATTAGAGTTGTACTATCATAGTGCCGTGAATTTGTAGCCAGGTAGCCAATTAAGGAAGATGATTGACTAACAAAAGCAGGAGACGACTAGTCTGAAGCGGGCATTCGCGTGCCTTATTATTTGTTTTTCCAAAAAAATTTTTCATTGTCCCGGATTCGTTTCAGTCTTAAATTTTGTAAGTAACGTTTGGCTGTTCCTGCCTTGTCTGGCAGATTTTTTTTTGAACAATTTTGAGTTCTGATGCACCACTACGGGAAACTGGCCATATGCCGAGGGCCAAGATGTTTACCGAGAGCCATTTATCGGGCACTCGGCAAATAGCCTCTTTGCCGAACGCCCAAGCCTAGGCTCTCGGTAACAAGTGGGCACTCGGCAAATGGCCATTTGCCGAGTGCCAGCTGGCAGGGCACTCGGCAAAAAGGCTATTTGCCGAGTGCCACGTGGACGATGTAACGATTTTCGCATGGAATTTTGCAGGCCGATGCGTTTGTCTTCTCCCTCATCTTCATTTTCTGAGGAGCTTTTAGTGGTGCTTTGCATCGTGGATGATGCATTTCTATTTTCCATGTTCTCACGGTTCCGGATCTGCTTTCAGTCTGGAATTTTGTCCAAATCAAGCTCTACTCTTCCTGCTTCTCCGACAAAGTTATGGAACTGTTCTCATATCTGATAAGATTCAGTCAGTCATGGATAGTGCTGCTCTATTCTTTTTCATCATGAAAACTATCCATTCATCTTCATCTACCTCAAAAGGTTCAGTGAGCTCAAGAACTCCCATATCTGCGACCTGCACATCACCTGGTTGTACTGCCCCCTTGCAGTATACCAGTATTGCTTTGTTCTAGTTGCAAATTAAACTTGCTGATACCTCCGACTCCTAGCTAGCTACTAATCACTCTATGTATGTCTGTCTTACTATGAACGTGAAAAAATAGTAGAAATGTAATGCCTAAAAAGAAATTTCCGGCCATGGATCCACTATTGTGAGTTAGATAGAAGGTGCATGGAATCGAGCCGGTTTATATAGGCCAATGGGCGGTAGTTGTGCAGGGTACATTGCCAATCACAATCGGCAGGAAATCAGCTAAGTTAGGCAACAAATCAAATTAAACTGCAGGGTACAACTAAGTCCTTTTAGAGAGTAGATTGATTTGTATAGACAATTCAAGAGAAAAGTATGCCTGAACTGTTGGATTCTTTGGGCATGAGCCATTTTAGAGAGTGGACATCGATTATGCCATAGTTTTTCCTCTCAATGTCCAACTTCCATAAGCAGAAGTAAAAGTCTTGAAACAATTGGACTATATTTTCCAACATAACCTATCCCAAACAGCTTAGATACAATCAGAACAAGTGAGAATGTTGGCTTGAAAAAAAAAATTCAAAGTGGAATTGCTCATTTGTAGTTGCAAATTAGACTTGCTGATACCTACCACTCATAGCAATCTACTAATTGCGCATTGTATATGTGTGTTATGTACTGTAAAAAAAAGGTAGAAATGTTAATGCCTAAGAAGTTTTCTGCTACTGATCTGTATTTCGAGGAGGCACCGAAACAATAGGCGCCAGATTATATAGGCCAACGGCCGGTAGTTTTACAGGACACAATGCCAGTCACAATCAGAAGGAAATCAGCAAAAGTTAGGTAACATGACTAATACTGCATGTGTCGAAGATCAGGTCGAGTACATGTCTAAGTAAAGTGAAGTCTGTGCGGTTCAGTGGTCGTCTATGGTGTCAAGGGCGTGCGTCGATAACAAAGTGTGTAACGCAAGTGAACAAGTCTCCTCACCAAGGAATCAACTGGATTTCAAACTTTTGAAACAAGATTGAACTGATTTGGCAGAGATGATCGATTTTGCTGTCGCTTCATGCTCAAAGAACTCATTTGCGTGTGGAATTTTGTCCAAATCAAATTCCACTGTTCTTGTTTTTCCGGAAATTTTATTTATTCATTTTGAATGAGTTTGAGTTCCGATGCACAAGGGTGCACTACCACATCATCATGGCTAATCGATCAAGGCATGATGAACATAATGTTTGTGTAGCGGAAGCATGGACAAGTCATGAAAGTGTTCTCATATCTGATAAAATTCAAGTTCAGTCAGTACAAGCATAGCATGGACATTGTGGTGTAGAGGTCACTGCCAGCGAGCTGTAAGGCCTGATAATGATTCAATGTGGTGAAGAGTAGGGAGGCCGCGTTGAACCGTGTGCAGTTCATGGCCGTTCGCATGCCAAGCATTTTGTTTTAGTCAAATTTTGTCAGATCATGTTCCACTGTTCCTGCTTGTCTGGTAACATATTTGAACGATCTTGAATTTTGCAAGCACAAAGGGCGCACCTGCCTTGGCGTTGTGGCCCTGTCCTCGCCATGGCACGAACCAGTCACTCGAGATTGTCAGCTAGCTCGTCTTGCTCGCAACCGGCGCAGTGCCGTCATTGACAGCGCACCCGTATCCGCACCCGTCGTGGCCGCGGCCGAGGCCAGCGTGGTCTCTGGTCCTCCAGGGGAAGCCACGTCGAGCTCAAGCAGGTCGCCGGTGGCCGGCCGGCGCGCTCCCACAGATTCTCCAGCGTCTTGGAGAACGGGCCGTCCACCACCGCCTGCGGAACGCTCGGCACCATGTCGCGGCTCACGGTGACATGCTCCCGATCTGCAACGTTCACATCACAAGGCTGCACTTAACCTTTGCAGCATACCAATATTGCTTGATTCTAATTGCAAATTAAACTTACTGACACCTCCCACTCCTAGGTACTCCTAACTAGTAACCCGTCGTTGTGTCTTTGTCTTACTATGTACGTAAAAGAAAAAAAAAGTACAAATGTGACGACAAAGAAGAAATTTCCTGCTATGGATCCACTATTGTGAGTTAGATTGAGGGCACCGAGAAGGAAAATGGAATCAAAGCAACGGGGTCAGTAAAAATAGGCCAATGACTAGTAGTTGTGTAGGGTACAATGCAAGCCACAATCGGCAGGAAATCGGATAAGTTTGGGCAACCAAACTAATTAAAGTGCAGGGTACAATACAAGGCACAATCGGAATGACTTGATGACGTGGGCGGGGAAGTAAATAATGTGTTGAAGTCCGTAGCAATTTTCATTCCTCTTGACACTCCAGAAAAATACTACTGGGTTTTGGTTGACATTTTTCTGGTGGAAAGGTCACTGCCAGCGAGCTGTAAGGCCTGCTGATCAATGATTCCATGTGGTGAAGAGTGGACACGTCGAAGCGCGCGCACCTCGTGGCCGCTCGCATGCCAAACATTTCATTTTAGTTAATCTGAAATTTTGTCAGATCATGTTCCACTGTCCTGCTTGTCTGGTAACATTTTTGAACGGTTTTGAAGTCCGCATGCACAACGGGCGCACCACTGCATCATCTTGGCGTCGTGGCGCTGTCCTCGCCATGGCACGAACCAGCGACTCGAGATTGTCAGCTAGCTCGTCTTGCTCGCAGCCGGCGCAGTGCCGTCGTTGACAGGAAACCCGCACGGGCATCTTCCCCTGGTCGTGGCGCGGCCGAGACCAGCGTGGTCTCTGGTCCTCCAGGCAAACCACGTCGTGCTCCTCAAGCAAGTCGCCGGCGGCTTGGAGAACGGGGCGTCCACCACCTCCTGCGGTACGCTCGGCACCACGTCGTGGCGCACGACGACGCGCAGCACCCGCACGCCGCGCGACGCGAGGCCATGCCAGAACGCCACGTTGCCGACGCGCGGGTGCGCCACCGAGGCCATTCTGTGGAAGCCCGCGGCTACCATGGGCCCTTGTCATCACCGGCGTCGACTACAAACGGTGCCCCGCCACGCACACGACCACAATTTTGGTCTTCATGTCCAGGAGTCACTCGAATGGTGCCCGCCACGCACACGACCACCATCTCCCAGTACCCGGCACGCCTCGCCGCGACGTATCAGATCAAGTTGGCTTGGCCTCCG
>LAPY01000614.1:63182-73331 GCA_000970635.1 Eragrostis tef
CCCCCCCCCATTCCACGGCGTTGGAGCACAGTTCATGCCCAAGGCAGGCGACATACAGGCTGCGTTCCGCGTGTCGGGATGATCATGCCCTGGCTATTAGCGTCTTTGTAGCGGGCCGTTTTTTTTGTTTTTTGAAAGAACAGGAGGGGCTCAATAGGCCCCTATGGATTACAATATATTAAAGCAAAAGAGAACAAAAGTTCAGTACACAAAAAAAAAACAAAAGCAACAAAAGAAAGAAAAACTATACAATTTGATCTAGCCATTCTTAATCCCTGGAAAATATTTTCTTTTTGCTCCGTGTAACAAGAGAGAGAATTCATGAATAAATCTTGCCTTGCATCCTTGCACTGTTGGATGAACATCATTAAAAATCCAGACATTTCTTGTCTTCCATGGAGCCCAAGACATCAGGATTATAATTTCCATGAAAAATGGAACTGCAATTCTTCTCCTCAAAATTTTAATCACTCTGAATGGATTTGTAGTTGCTGGAAGATCAATTCCAATTGATGCCCATGCAGCCCTTGCAAAATTACACCAAAGGAACAGGTACTGTAATGTTTCTTCCAGCTGTAAAATTTCATGTAGGGGAGCTCCATTCATGATGTTGACAATTACATCTTAATCTCCAAGCTTCTCAAGTAGAAGTCATGAAACAACTACATTACATCTTCCTTCATTCTCCCAACAGGGTTTGCTGATCTCAACACGTATCATGTCTTGTCCAGCAGCTTTATCCTTTGCCATTAAAAAAACTAATTTTGAAACTTCGTCTTCCTCACAAGGTTTAGTGATCTCAAGACTGTCCAGATATGTGACGTATTCATCACCATGCTGCAGTGTCCACCAACAAGATCCTGATGTTGCTGGGTTTTAGTTGCAAATTAAGATTGCTAATGCCTCCCACACCTAGCTAATAATTAGTAACTGCCCGACGTCTGTGTTACTTTGTATGTAAAAAGAGAGTGACTACAGAGCCGAATGTTTTTGTGTGACCCACATCCGACTAGCTGAAAACCTACCTTCATGTGGTCCCACATGAGCAAAATCAGACGTTGTGATTAACCAATGGGAGCAGTCGGACGCCAGTCGCACAAGGCGGTCGTACCTATAGCATCGCTCATGTAAGAAAGTAGGCATGAAACGCATAAGAAGAAGCTTTTGATCTGCTATATATGGATCCACTATTGTAACTCTGGTAGAGGGGCGCCGAGAAGGAGAATAGAATCAACTAAGCAAACGGCGCCGGTTTTATATAAGCCAATAGCTGGTAGTTGCACAGGGTAATTCCAAGTCACAATGTGCTGGAGATGAGCAAAGTGAGGTAACATAACTAATTAGAGTTGTACTAGCTAGCATAAGTGAGGTGAATTAAGAGGTCTTATCATTCCCACCAGGTAGCCAATTAATTAAGGAAAATGATTTGCTCTAATAAAAGGAGGAGATGAGCAAGGATGTGATGAAGTCTGCGAGGAAGTAAATACTCCCCCATTTTTAAATATATGACAACGTTGTCTTTTTTCATTGCTTTGACCATTCGTCTTATTCATAAATATTTGTGCAAAATGGCTAAATATAAAAGTTATTTTTAAAGTTCTTTTGACGATAGATCCAACAATATACATTTCACGTTAGACAACTAAATTATTCACATATATATTATTGATCAAAAGGTCGAAGGTCAACAAAAACTCGATGGGGTCATATATTTTAAAATGGAGTGAGTACTAATGTGGAGGCATCTATAGCAATTTTCATTCTTCTCAAAAGGCCAGAAAAAAAAGACTATATTCACGAAAAGGAAAAAAGGCTACTCTGTTTTTTTTTTTTTGAGATTAAGACTAGTCTGTTTTGGTTGACAAGAACGCAACCAGCGAGCTGCCTGGATCGAGGTCGTGGTAGAGAACGAGGGCGTCCTGGACGTCAGAGGCTTCGTGGTCGATCGTGGATGCTGTCGAGGCGCGTGTGGATGCTGATGTGGAGTGCTTATCCTACCACTACCAGCGCGTGCGGTTACCCGGACCAGCTCGCCAGTGTCCTGGCCCCCGAGTGCTGCGCGCACCGTACTTGATGGTTTGTTGGTCGAGTCTAGCCGGCGACGGTTTAGCCATTCGCCCATGGATCTGGCATGACCCATTTTTCTCTTCTCGTGACTGCCCTTTTTTGCCACCCATCATACCTTCCTGTACCTAAATTTAGGGCCAAGTGCCGGTGCGTACTTCAGCCTATTTTTATGACAGATCGACACGCGTTTTGCATTGGCGAACAAAACATAATGCAACGAGAAGAGGACACACCGTGAATGGATGATCCACAAATAGGTCTTGCGTGATTTGCTCCAGCAACAATTGCATGCTCACGAGCAATATATCAATATATATCGATCCCATGCGTTGGGTGTCAAAGTCTCTACAACCAATTTACCAATGCTCTACCAAAGCCGTTCATGAACTTTCGTTTTTATTTAAGTTCTGTGTTATTAAATTCATGGAGCTATGGCAACCCTTTTCCAATCTGATATATTGGAGGAAACCAAAGCACGACGCCAATAAGGCATTTGTATGGATGATTAGTTTCATGATATATTCTCCTGGACTGTAGAATATTTTTGTAATTTGCTGCTTAGAAGAAGTCCAATCTAGGCATTCCTAACGTTTTCTTGAGAAATTAGTAAGCTAGCAATATGCCCTAACTTCACCAATTCAGTTGCACATGTTCAAATGCATAAAGGATACAAATGGCGTGTGTGCTTCCAAGATGCTATTACCATGCACTTTTTGGTCTAATGAGTAGTCATTTATTTCAGTTGCACATGTTTTGATTTAAGGGAGTCTGTTCAGCCCGCAAACAAATTTATTTAATAATAATTTTGGTCGTGGAGGTCGTGATTTGAAGTGCAAGAGAAGAAACCGGGGCTGGTCGGTGTTTGAAATAGCGACCACTCCTATGGCAATCTTCTCTTTTTTTATTTCTCTCGCTTCGGGACTTGTTTCTTTCTCATATTTTGTGGCATTACGTTCCACAGCCTCCTTCATTTGCTGGTATTTTTAGACGAATTATTTGTGGTGATATATAGCTCGAATGCACAGAGGCGTATTGCAGCTGCATCTTGGCTTGCTGCTGGTCATGGTGCTGTCGTTGTTGGCTTGTTGCCATGGTGCGCGCGTTGTGCCGTCATCGCGAAGCAGCGGCTGTCGACCAGAACATGCATGGCAAATGGACGGTGGTCGCCTCCCTTTGTTCACGCACGTTGTAAAGAAGTTTGCATATATCAAGGCTACCAGTGTTAAGAGTTTATTTGGTAGGGCCGAAGGTAAAAGCCGACGGACTGACAACCAGTTCATCTCCACCAATATGCAACTGACACCTCATTTGTGCTGAAATTGATTAATTTTGTAATCAGGACCTCTGCGCAACTGCTCATACAGGTAGAGTAGTAACTTTTTTAACATTCCTGGCTTTGTCTAGGTCATCTTGCGTTGTCAAACAATGGCCGCTCCTCTAGGGATCGATGCCTACTCCTTTTAATGTAGGGGCAAGTCAAGTGAGAATGTGTACGGGAAGAGGAACTGCTGTAGAATTGCTCAGTTGCAGTTGCAAATTAGACATGCTGATACCCTCCCACTCCTAGCTATCTACTAAGTTCTCGTTGAATGTGTGTATAAGTAAAAAAAAAAGTAGAAATGTAACGCCTAATAAGAAGTTTTCTGCTATGGATCCATATCGAGACATAAGAGTTAGAGGAGCACCGAGACAACAGGCGCCAGTTTAATTATATAGGCCGATGGCACTCACAGTTTGCAGGAGGATCAGCAAAGTTAGGTAACAAAACTAATACTGCATGTGCATAGAAGATCGGGTCGTGTACATATCTAATTAAAGTTTGTAGTCAGTGCAGCTCCATGGTCATCTATGGTGTCAAGATGCGCATCCATGACAATTAGTGAAACACAAAGTGAACAAGTCTCCTCACCAAGGAAACTGGATCTCAAAGTTTTGAAAGAAGTTTGGATTTATTTGGATCAGCAAAGATGATCTTGCAGGTCTTTCGTGCTCAAAGAAATGATTTTCGCATGGAATTTTGCAGGCCGATGCGTTTGTCTTCTCCCTCATCTTCATTTTTTAAGGAGCTTTTAGTGGTGCTTTGCATCGTGGATGATGCATTTCTGTTTCCCATGTTCTCGCGGTTTCGGATCTGCTTTCAGTCTGGAATTTTGTCCAAATCAAGCTCTACTCTTCCTGCTTCTTCGACAAAGTCATGGAACTGTTCTCATATCTGATAAAATTCAGTCATGGATAGTGCTGCTCTATTCATTTTCATCATGAAAACTATCATTCATCTTCATCTACCTCAAAAGGTTCAGTGAGCTCAAGAACTCCCACATCTGCGACATGCACATCACCTGGTTGTACTGCCCCCTAGCAGTACACTAGTATTGCTTTGTTCCAGTTGCAAATTAAACTTGCTGATGCCTCCTGCTCCTAGATAGCTACTAATCACTCTATGTATGTCTGTCTTACTATGAACATGAAAAAATAGTAGAAATGTAATGCCTAAAAAGAAATTTCCAGCCATGGATCCACTATTGTGAGTTAGATAGAAGGTGCATGGAATCGAGCCGGTTTCTATAGGCCAATGGGCGGTAGTTGTGCAGGGTACATTGCCTATCACAATCGGCAGGAAATCAGCTAAGTTAGGCAACAAAACAAATTAACTGCAGGGTACAGTGCTAGTGACAATTGGAAGGACGTGATGAAGTCTGCGAGGAAGTAAATAATGTGTAGAAGAAGTCCATAGCAATTTTCATGCCTCTATCAACAAGCCAGAAAAATACTACTGGGTTTTGGCTGACACTTTACTGGTCTAATTTGACAGGTCACTTTACTGGTGTCAAGGCCTGATGAACCTCAATCCGGCTTAGCATGGGAGGTTCACGGCCGTGCATGCCTATCATTTATTTTTTTCTTCTCATGGTTCCGGATCCGTTTCATTCTGAAATTTTGTCAGATCACGTTTCCACTTGTTCCCTGCTTGTCTCGCAATTTTTTTTTGATCGGGTTTGAGTTCCGCATGCACAAATTGTCGTGGTGGCGCTGTCCTCGTCATGGCGCGAACCAGTTAGATGTACGCCGTCGCGCGCGAGGCGGTACTCCACGGACACGGCCACCACGCGCTCCTTCGCTGTAGCTAGTCATGGTACAGCGGCGTGAACGCCGACTCGACGACGAACGCGCCGCCGTGGAAGAACACGATCGAGGACAAGGAGCCTGCCGAGATCCTTCTTCTTCCCCGGTGGCACAGCGGCGTGAGGACGACGGTGCGGTACGTACGGCACCAGCTCAACCAGGCCAAGGACGCCGTGCTCTGCTGGCGGGATCGACGTCCTCAAGCCGTCGCGTCAAATGTCCACAGAAGGCCATCCGGGCCTTCGCTGACCAAGTCGTTTCGCGGCGCCCTCACTTGTTAAAACTAATATGCAACTACCACCTCACTTGTGCTAAAATTGATTTCGAGTCCAGACATCTCCTCGTACTGGTAGAGTAGCAACGTTTCAACATTCCTGGCTTTTTCAAGGTCATCTTGCAAACATAAATTACTTCATCATCTGCATAATACAGGATGGCCCTCCTCTAGGGATGCCCTGTTGGTTAGTGCCATGCCAGGCAGGGTGCCGCTAAGGCACGCATCACACCCTGATTCTGAACACCTGAGAGCCATGCCTGACTCAGGCAGATATGGCAGGCTTTAAACTGAACAAGCCCTACTCCTAGTGGCCAGTCAAGTGGGAATGTCGAGATGAAGAAAAACAACTGCGGAATTGCTCAGTTGCAGTTGCAAATTAGACTTGCTGATACCTCCCACTCCTAGCTATCTACTAATTCGCGTTGAGGTAGCTTAGCTAGTACTAGTGGTACAGCGGCGTGAATGCCGACTCGATGGCGAATGCGCCACCGTGGAAGAAGACGAGGACAGGGAGCCTGCCGAGATCCTTCTTCTTCCACGGTGGCAGGTACATCCGGGCCGCGAGCCCGGTCCCGTCGTTGTCCGGGCAGCCGCTTGACATGTAACAGCAGGTGGTGAACCATGGGGTAGGGAGGGAGGGAGGTGAGAGGCGGCTGGCGTGCTGGACGTGGCGCGGCGGTTCTTCGAGCTGCTGTTGGAGGAGCGTGCGTGGTACATGACGCTGGACGTGATGTTGCGTCCAACGGCCGCAGAAGGCCATCCGGGCCTTCACCGTTCACCGACCAAGTCGTTTCGCCACGCCCTGCACTCATTATCAGGCGTCGCACCGTGACCCAAGCAGCCAGAACGCCGAGCGCGTCGTCGTACACTAATGAACATCAGCGCGAGGCTGCGGTTACTATTAGTTTGCACAGCGAGTAATTCTGAGTACTCCAGACTTGCATGCCACGTCAGGCCTCCGTATGAAGTCCTGGCTCTGAGGTACATCACGGCGCATCTGCGCCCACAACCGAAAAATTAGACACCAGGGTGCAAACTAGCGTTACGCGTCTCCACCAATATGCAACTGACACCTCCCTTGTGCTGAAACTGATTTCTAGTCCAGACATCTCCTCGTACTGCTGGTAGAGTAGTACTAACATTTTAACAATCCTGGCTTTTTCAAAGGTCATCTTGCAAAAATAAATGACTTCATCTGCATAATATACAGGATGGCCGCTCCTCTAGGGATGCCCTGTTGGTTAGTGCCCTGCCATGCAGGGTGCCGCTCAGGCACGCATCACACCCTAATTCTGAACACCTGAGATATGGCAGGCTTTAAACTAAACAAGCCCTACTCCTAGTGGCCAGTAAAGTGGGAATGTCGAGATGAAGAAAAGCCACCGCGGAATTGCTCAGTTGCAGTTGCAAATTAGACTTGCTGATACCTCCCACTCCTAGCTATCTACTAATTGCTCGTTGTGTGTGTATGTTACTGTGTATGTCACAAATTAAAATAGAAATGTAACGCCTAAAAAGAAGTTTTTCTGCGATGGATCCATATCGAGACTTAGAGGGGCATAGAGACAATAGGCGCCAGTTTATATAGGCCAATAGCAGTCATAGTCAGCAGGAGGATCAGCAAAGTTAGGTAACAAAACTAATACTGAATGTGTAGAAGATATGGTCAAGTACATATCTAATTAAAGTTGTAGTTAGTTTGGTTCCGTGGTCGTCTACGGTGTCAAGGCTTGCGTCCATGACAATGCGTGGAACACAAGTGAATAATTGTCCTCACCAAGGAATCAACTGGATCTTACATTTTTGAAACAAGTTTGGACTCATTTGGATCAGCAGAGATGGTGTTGCAGCAGGTGTTTTGTGCTCAAAGAACTGATTTAAGTGTGGAGTTTCACAGGCCGATGTGTTTCGTCTTCTCCCTCGTCTGCGTTTTTCTAAGGAACTTAACGTGGTGGCTTGATTACAGTTCCAGATTTGTTTTTGGTCTGGAATTTGTCCAAATCATGTTCCACTGCTTTTTTTACGAACACGTTGGAGAACTATGCGTCATTTTTTTCGAACACGTTGGAGAACTATGCGTTATTTTTTTCGAACACGTTGGAGAACTATGCGCCATTCACTTGTTCACGACCACAATCCGAAGCCTGGACATAAACTAGATCAGCTGCCATAGCTTTCTAGCGCCCGCCATTTTCTATAGCTTAGCCTCATGTGTGAGGTTGGATGCCATCTAAGACACATCGTTTTTGTTGTTTCCGATTCCTTTCCTTTTATCTCGGCCACCCTCCACCATTCCTTGAAATTAGCCATATCCGAGGTGCCGGCGCCACGCCACCCAACCCCACCTGGTGAAGGGATAAGAACCAGACTTTCCCTGGAGAAGACGCAGGTGGTGAGGACGTGATATCCTCCTCCTACTCTT
Organism: Eragrostis tef; assembly: GCA_000970635.1. Taxonomy (NCBI): domain Eukaryota; kingdom Viridiplantae; phylum Streptophyta; class Magnoliopsida; order Poales; family Poaceae; genus Eragrostis; species Eragrostis tef. The sequence goes on from LAPY01000614.1 coordinate 71,072, forward strand.
GGTCGCACAAGGAAGGGCCGAAGGGCCATCGATCCGGGTGCTGAAGACCGCAAAAATCACGTTCAACTGTTCCTGCTTGCCCGACCTTTTTTGCAAGAGTTTTGAGTTCCGATGGACAGGGTGCACTACCGCATATCATGGACAAGTCATGGTAGTATTTGTGATATGATAGACATATAATGGTTGCGCAGCAGCTTTAGATATGGTCAATGGATCATTATAAATATTTAGCACTTCCCTCGCAAAAAAAATGTAGCACTTTACTTCCTCTGTTTTTGTACTTCCGAACCTTTTTATAAAATAATCAATAATCTGTAGGAGCGAGCCTGCCAGTTTCTTCAAAAAAATGTTTGTTCAACAGAAGCATGGACAAGTCATGGAAGTATTCTCATACCTGATAAAATTCAAGTTCAGTCAGTACAAGCGTGGACAGTGCCGCTGTATCCTTTTCCATCATTAAAACATTGCCTTTATCTTCGACTTCCTCAAAATATTTAGTGAGCTCATGATTTTCCATGTCTGGGGCATGCACCTCAACTGGCTGCACTGCCCCCTTACAAGATCACAATATTGCTTGGTTCAAGTTGCAAATTAAACTTGTTGATACCTCCCACTCCTAGCTAGCTACTAACCCTAGGTTTTTGTCTGTCTTACTATGTACGTAAGAAGAAAAAAATTAGAAATGTAACGTCTAAGAAGAAATTTTCCTCTTTGGATCAACTATATTGTGAGTTAGATAGAAGGAGCATGGTATCGAAGCAACCAGCACCGGTTTATATAGGCCAATGGGTGGTAGGTGTGCATGGCACAATGTCAGCCACAACCGGCAGGAATTCAGCTATAAGAATTAGGCAACAAATCTAATTAAACTGCATGGTACAGTGCTAGTCACAATTGGAAGGAAGTGATGGAGTCTGCAAGGAAGTAAATAATGTGAAGAAGTCCGTAGCAATTTTAATTCCTCTCAACAAGCCATGAAAATTCTAGTGGGTTTTGGTAGACATTTTTTTTATGTTAGAGAGGTCACTGCCAACGAGATGTATCAAGGCTTGATGAACCTTAATCCGGCCTATCATTCCTTTTGTTTTTGCTCATGCATGGTTCCGGATTCGTTTCAGTCTGAAATTTTGTTAGATCACATTCCACTGTTCCTGCCTGATGAACGGTTTTGAGTTCCGCTTGCTGCTTGCACAAAGAGCGCACCACCGCATCATCTTGGCGCCGTGGTGCTACCGTGCTATCCTCGATCGCCATGGTGCGAAATAGTGACAGCTTGTGATGCCGGCAGCCGGTGCAGTGCTGTCGATGGCATTTTCCTAGTTTTGGTCGCGGCCGATGCCAACGTAGTTTCCTTTCTGCAGCTGTACGGAATGGCCGTGAACACGGCACGGCGCCATGCCAAAGTACGTTCCAGCTCTCCGGCGACCACGCATTAAGTAAGCCGTTGACGATGTGGTGGCCGATCGAGGCAGGAGCCAGAAGAGGCAGACTACGGCGACGGGGCGCTGCGCAGCGCAGGCACCAACTGAACCGGCACGTATTGCTGCTGCGCTGCATTATGTGCGTGCGTTGGCATGCTTTGATCATGGAGTCAGTGGTGCGGGAAGCCTTGGGCGGCTTCGCGACGGCTCGTGCTGTTCATGCCAGCCGTCGCATCCAACGGGAAGCCAGAACGGCAGAGCGAGGCAGCGACAGACCGGCCCCTGGCAACGGAACGGACACCACCTCGGGCTGCTGCTTGTGCGGTGCCCGCCGCATTTCCGGAGCTGGCACGTCCGGCCTGTCCAGTCCGTACGAAGTCCTGGATCTGAGGCACACCAGGGTGCATCTCTAAATCACAACCGAAAGATTATATGCATGCCAGTGCAAACTGACGTACGTTATGCATCTACAAGTAACTACAAAAGATACATGCTTGGAGGAGCCAGCACGACGGAAGGAAGGAGCTACGTACGACACCGTAGCAAGCGATGGGGCAGAAGCAGAGCACGTCTCGAGGAGGAGGAAGAAGAAGCAGCGTCATCCCGGCGTCCAAGCATGTGCCGCACCAGAAGCGCGGCCGCCCGGCCGGGAGCCTGCTGATCACGAACCGCCTCGGCGTCTGGTCCGCCGCCAGGCGCCGGTACGTCCGCACGACGCGCGGGAGATCATGTCCTTGCGGCGGAGGCTGGACGAGCTGCACTAGCGCCTGGCGCCGCGCGACGACGATCCGGTGGTTCCACCGCAGGGAGAGGCTGCGCCGCGCCGGGCGCCTCCTGCC
>LAPY01000614.1:96002-111306 GCA_000970635.1 Eragrostis tef
CCTTGTCGACCCCTACTCTCAGTCCAAGTGTATCGCATAAGCAATCTTATTCTTCTGGCTCTCAAATATTTAACTTCAGAAGCTACTCCATGCCTTCAGCCTCCTCTGCTCAGCCACCCAACAACATGAGGCCAGCACCAATATCTGAAAGTCAAGAATTTATGCCCGAAACCCCTGCAAAAACCCCTGATACTATAAATGATGGGCAACTTTCATTTAGAGGAGTTCCCTTGGAACCTGAGCGGTATTCTGTGCGTTGTGGTCTAGAAGGGGTGTACCTACCTGGAAAAAGATGGCGGAGAAAAGTTGAAATCATTCAACCGATCGAGGTTCATTCTTTTGCTGCAAAATGTACTGTGGAAAATCTCCTGTGTGTTACAATAAAGGTTCGAAGAATATATCAAACCATTTATTTATTTTTCACCTTTTGAAATAAACTTATAAAGTTAATGCTTATACTGTCCATTCCTGTTGCAGAACATTGCTCCATCTCAGGCGAAAGATATAGTTGTATTCATTGATGCAATTACTATCGTATTTGAGGAGGCATCCAAAGGAGGTGCTCCTTTGTCACTACCAATTGCCAGTATTGAGGTTGGACATGGTCACAGCTTACCAAATCTTGCACTTAGGTATATGCAACTTTTCTCGCTGATTCTTTTCAAGATCCGTGTGCTAGTGCTGCTTTTTGAAAGTTGATAGAAAACATGAATTCAACGATAAGAAACTTATACCCATTTTAATTTTGCCAAACCTGGGAGTTTAAGATGCCAAATCTTGCACGGTTTCGGTTGTCACAATTTATATATTTTTCTCATGTTTCCTGTTTCATATCTTCGAGAAATCAAACATTAATTTTGCATGGTCCAGAGTTTTTCAGATCCTGGAGTGAACCAAACTTTGCTGTTGTTTTTCTTGCCCAGATTCAGTTTAGTGTTTTGTTCTCATTATAAATATGGAAGCAATGTCAGCATTATTTAATGGATCATGCACTATTTGTTACCTTTCTAGGAGGGGCGAGGAACACTCTTTTATTCTCAAGCCAGCAGCCATGCCCCCAAGGGATAGGAGAACCAACAGTGATGCTCCTCCAACTCTGTCACTGCCGACGATGAATGGAGCTACTCTAAATGCTCACACGTCAAAGGTTACTGAGCCCTATGTTGCTTCGAGTGACCAGTATGCTGTTCTAGTATCTTATCGCTGCAATTACTCAGGTGAACTATCGATAAAACAGACAGAACGAAATTTCAAACAAGTATAGCTTTAATTTCTGAATTGCTTCCTTGTTTAGAATCTAAACTTTTCTTCAAGCAAGCCACGAGCTGGCGACCCTGTGCAGCCAGCGATCTTATGATCTCTGTATCGTCCGAACTTTCTTTACGAAATCCTAGTTTGAGCGCTCAAGTTCCGCAACTGCCTATGCAGGTTATTTCACTGCCACCTTTTGTTATGCAAAACCTTCATGTTTCACTTTGACAACAAAATATTTTTTTTCCCTCCAGGTATTAACCCTCGAAGCTACTAATATGACATCGGAAAACCTTACATTAACTGTCCTCGCTCCAGAAGCCTCTGGTTCTTCTTCAGTTGTGTCCTTGAACTCTTCTCCAACTACACCAAATAGTCCATATGATGGTCTTAATGAGTTGGCAAGAAGATCTGGTTTGGGTAAACATGGAATTGGCTTTCGAAGATTGAATTCTGTCCTAGCTGGGGCTCCAAAAGATGGTGATAATGGGGGAAATAAAACAGCTACTGCTTCAGGCTGTACTCATCTGTGGTTGCAAAGTGCAGTGCCCCTAGGGTATTGACTTGTTTTTTCATTTATATTATAGATGATTCTCAACACACAACTTTAGTACTGCTATTTCAAAACACTGGGGAATAACATTTTTTCTGTGATGGTTATTGTTAACAGGTGTGTGCCGGCACGTTCGAGCACCACTGTCAAACTTGAGCTACTTCCATTAGCAGATGGAATCATTACTCTTGATACACTACAAATAACAGCAAGAGAGAAAGGTAAAATGTTTGATTTTTTCATGTGAAATGCTCAGAGTGCAAAAACATGTGCACTTGGCAGCTAGAGATTTATTCTGAAGTGTTACCTCAGTTGCTAAATATATAATAAATGTCAATTTCAAGAGTTAATGTTATCGTGTTTACCACCTGTACGACAGTAGGGTGGTTAGCTAAATCTTTCTCGCTTCAAGTGCATTAGAAGTGTCAAGATAGTTGATTCATACTGCTAAACGTCTTAATTCCATTCGATATTTTTGCTGATTCATGTCATTATCTTTGATGTTTTTAAATTTTAAGAAGTGATTGTTTCTATACAGGCCTCACATACATACCGGAACACTCCTTGGAGATACATGCTACTTCTGGCATTTCATCAGGAAGGGCATAAGATAAGAGAGCATCAAGTGGTGTATTATTCTGTATATTGAGGTCTGTGCATGAGGCCACCGCGCCATTTATATTATTGCTCATTTGTAGCAGATTTGGGCTATGGAACTCTTGCGGCAAAAGATCTTGGAGTCAATAACACCAGATATAGCTGAAAGGATGGTCCCTGCCATTAGGGGAAACGAGCACAATACTGTCTATACAGGCTTTTGAAACTTGTATTGTTGTGTTGCATAGTTTTGATTTCTTTTTTTTCCTCTGGTGTTAATTTGTTACTTGTAAACCTTGTCATCGCATTCTTTTTGCCGGGCAGATGTATTGTATGTGGGCTCGTGTCAAATTGTACCGGAGGAGAAACACGTGGATCACTTGTTCATTTTCTTAGTGAATGTGAATCTAGACAGTTGATTTCTGTTGCCAACCTGAACCAGAACTTATGTTGAATTGCTTGTGTGAGGAGCACGACGGTCATCTGAACCAACTTCGAGTCTGCATGAAATCGTTCTGGCCAAACAACAGCTTAACGTGAATGTAACGATGTCTTCTCATCCCCCCCGGGACGCACGCACACACACGAACACAAAAAAAATCAATTTTTTTATTAGGGAAATCAAGTAGGAGAAGTGAGAAGTCCCTACTCGTTCACTCATTTTCACCGGTGCGTCACAGATCGATTGAGGTAGGAAGCGACAAATCAAGGAGCGCTCTATTCCGAACCCGTCACGTATGTACATCTGAGGAGAAAGAACAAAGTAGGACAAGAAATTTGAAATGATAAAAAAAAAGAACACAAGAAATTTGGAGACGTTGTCGGGCTCTCCCAATTCAATAGTGGGAGCGCGAGGAACAACTTGATGGAATAAGGGCATGTTTGGTTTATTGTCATACATTGGCAACATTGCCATATATCTTTATTAAAAAATTGCAAAAAGAGAATTTCATTGATTTAAAGTATATTACATCCTCTTGTCATAAATGCAATCCAAACGATGTCAGCTCCACTGATAGGAGACCATAGATTTGATAAACCCACTATGGCATCCAAGATCAGCATACCAAACGGAAGTGCCCATCCGTGTCATTTTCGATTTCGTGATACAATAGATTTGACAAACCCAATATGGCATTTTGATTGCAACTGTTTGCAACTCTTCTACTAGTGCGCTGTAGTCATCCGCTTTGTCCCTTCCAACACGTTAAGTTGGGAGGAGAGCTTAGGCTTTTTGCCGATTTTGAGTGAACCATTAAATTACAATCTTCCAAAACACTACCCATGTTAGGCGCGGCGCCTTTCTTTTTTTTTTTTCCGAACGCGATGTTTTTGAATTTCTCATGATCTGTTAGGCCTCTGAATGATTTGGGATGAGCCAAGCATGTATCAACTGGTCAATTTACACAAAATAAAATTTGGCGACGTGTCGAGATATTTGAAATCTCCGAGTTGGTCCTTTCAAACATTCCTTTTGAATTTTTTGAATCCAAGAGCAACGAGCAGGCAACCGCGCGCGGCGCGCCCCACCCACCAATACCAATGCCCAGCGGCGGCGCGGCGCTATCACGTCTTCCCACCCGCCTCCATGCCGGCGCCGCCCCTACCCCCGCCGCTCATCGCCGGCCTCGCCCGCCGCGCGACGACCCCGGAGGCGGCGCGGCAGCTCCACGGGCAGCTGCTCCTCCGTGGCCTCCCGCTCCCCGCCCGCGCGGCCGTCGCGCTCATCGCCTCCTCCCCATGCCCGCGCCTCGCTCGCTCCGTCTTCGACATCACCGTCGTCACCGACCACGACAACGTGTACCTCTGGACCGCCACCATCGCCGCATACGCCAGGCACGCGTCCACGGTCGCGGCCGAGGCGCTCGCGCTGTTCAGGCTCATGCTTCGGCGCGGCCCGCGCCCGAACGCCTTCACGGTGACCTCCGTGATCAAGTGCTGCTCGACTCTGCGGGCCGTCCGTGAAGGGCTTCAGGTGCACGCGTTCGTGGGGAAAGCTGGACTGGGACGCTCTGCGCACGTGGGTGGCGCGTTGCTGGACATGTACGGAAGTCTCGGCCGAGTAGGGGACGCGAGGAGGCTGTTCGACGAAATGCCAGCGAAGAACGTGGTGCAGGGGAACACTATGGTGGCGTGCTACGTCAGGGCAGGGGATGTGGAGGCTGCGCGGGAGGTGTTTGATGGGATGGCAGAGAGGGACCCAATCTCTTGGAACACGCTCATGTCTGGATACCTGTCGCGAGGGGAGGCTTGTGTTGCAATGGAACTGTTTGACCAGATGCCGGAGAAGAATGTGAACAGCTGGAACATCATGATATCTGCGTGCTCGGCGAAGGGCTCCTGGGCTGATGCGATCGGAACGTTTAATCGGATGCGATCTGCAGGGTTCCAACCTGATCCCATGATGATGGCTGTGTTGATGTCTGCCTGTGCGCACCTTGGATCTTTGTCAGTTGCAAGACAGGTGCATGGATTTTTGAAGAAAGGCTGCGTGGAAATGAACTGCCATGTGCACAACGCGTTGACTGACATGTACGCCAAGTGTGGTAGTGTCAGCCAAGCTCATATCCTGTTTTTGGAGACTCATCCAAAGGATATTGTGTCTTACAATGTGATGATTGTTGCTCTTGCTCATCATGGACATGGCAGACATGCACTTCAGCTTTTCCATAAGATGGCTGAGGAAGGCTTACAGCCAGACCAAGTCACTTTTCTTGGTGTCCTATCAGCTTGTGCTCATGCCGGATTGGTTCACAAAGGGAAGCACTATTTTGAAGCCATGAGAACAACTTATGCTATTGAGCAGTCCCCAGACCATTATGCTTGCATGGTAGATCTTTATGGTCGAGCTGGGCTCATTGAAGAGGCACGGTGCTTAGTGCAGACCATGCCAATAAAACCACATGCAGGTGTTTGGGGGGCCTTGCTCAATGCCTGCAGAAAGCATTGTCATGTCGAGGTCGGTAAGATTGCAGCAAGAGAACTCGTTAAGATTGAACCAAGGAATCCTGGAAACTATGTGCTTCTGGCTAATACACTAGCTCGAAGTATGCGATGGGATGCTGTTGAGACTGTATGGCAATCAATGAGAGGAAAGGATATTCATAAAACGGCAGGATGCAGCTGGGTTGAAGTGGACAGTGTCGTACATGAGTTCTTGATGGGGGACTTTAGCCACCCAAATTGTGATGAGATTTATGGTATCCTGGAGCATCTGAGAGAGGGACCCAATCTCTTGGAACACGCTCATGTCTGGATACCTGTCGCGAGGGGAGGCTTGTGTTGCAATGGAACTGTTTGACCAGATGCCGGAGAAGAATGTGAACAGCTGGAACATCATGATATCTGCGTGCTCGGCGAAGGGCTCCTGGGCTGATGCGATCGGAACGTTTAATCGGATGCGATCTGCAGGGTTCCAACCTGATCCCATGATGATGGCTGTGTTGATGTCTGCCTGTGCGCACCTTGGATCTTTGTCAGTTGCAAGACAGGTGCATGGATTTTTGAAGAAAGGCTGCGTGGAAATGAACTGCCATGTGCACAACGCGTTGACTGACATGTACGCCAAGTGTGGTAGTGTCAGCCAAGCTCATATCCTGTTTTTGGAGACTCATCCAAAGGATATTGTGTCTTACAATGTGATGATTGTTGCTCTTGCTCATCATGGACATGGCAGACATGCACTTCAGCTTTTCCATAAGATGGCTGAGGAAGGCTTACAGCCAGACCAAGTCACTTTTCTTGGTGTCCTATCAGCTTGTGCTCATGCCGGATTGGTTCACAAAGGGAAGCACTATTTTGAAGCCATGAGAACAACTTATGCTATTGAGCAGTCCCCAGACCATTATGCTTGCATGGTAGATCTTTATGGTCGAGCTGGGCTCATTGAAGAGGCACGGTGCTTAGTGCAGACCATGCCAATAAAACCACATGCAGGTGTTTGGGGGGCCTTGCTCAATGCCTGCAGAAAGCATTGTCATGTCGAGGTCGGTAAGATTGCAGCAAGAGAACTCGTTAAGATTGAACCAAGGAATCCTGGAAACTATGTGCTTCTGGCTAATACACTAGCTCGAAGTATGCGATGGGATGCTGTTGAGACTGTATGGCAATCAATGAGAGGAAAGGATATTCATAAAACGGCAGGATGCAGCTGGGTTGAAGTGGACAGTGTCGTACATGAGTTCTTGATGGGGGACTTTAGCCACCCAAATTGTGATGAGATTTATGGTATCCTGGAGCATCTGTATCTTGAACTGACTTAAGATTGGAGCTGCTGTAAGGACTCTAGAGGTGACCATTTCTTATGCTGCATTTCCTTTTACACAGTAGTATGACCTACAAGGCTACAACCATGTGAACTTCAGATCACTAAGTGAAGAAATCTACATTCAAGAGTTTGATTAGGGGAGGTCCGAGAGGAGACGAAGGCTCTGATTTCAAGTGTAACTTTGTAGATGTGCTTTCTCAACGAATAAAAGGGCCATATATTGTGGAATTCAACAGGTTCCATGACATGAACAAGGCTGAACTCGATCCAGGTATGGTGTTGTGAACTAATGTGTTTCTAATTAATGTCAACACCGATAAACTTACCGAGAAAATGTTATAATAAAGACAGTGTCTGCAATGATGAAGCAACAAAGACAGATTGTAAGTAGAGCGATGGATAATGATAACCTGTATGCATTTTATCTGTCAGATGCAAACTTTCAGTCATCCTTAAAAACTCGGACCTGCGGGGGGCAAGCCACCCCCGCGGCATTATATTAAGAAGAAAGCCTTCTCACGCAGGCCGAGAAAATCCCCGAACCCCCCTCCCACCCTTACAAAGGGGCCCGTCACCCCGTGAGTGCTGGGCCGGCGCACCACACCGTAACCTCAGCTGAGCCGGGCCTACAACCTCTGCTTTGAGAATCAGAAGGGGCGAGGGAATTTTTTACCCACAACCATAATTCGTCCCCACGGGGGATCGAACCTGGGTCTGCAGGGTGCCACTCGGGCGTCCTGACCGCACGACCAAGAACCCTTAGGCACTTTCAGTCATTCTTATCTTCAACTGTACAAGATATGTTTGGATTGACCATATTAGCCACCCTGACTGAGCTAATATGTCAAGTCTGTTGATGTTTGTTTTGGGCAGGATATCACTAGATCCACGGTCCAGGTTTTATTTTGGACAAATGTATAAGGAGACAAATAGATAATATTGTATGGAAGAAGGACTGCTGGTCAAGTTCAGTCTTTGATACTTTATATTTTCTATCTTCAGTTGCTGGTAACTTTTCTTTGTGATTTGTCTTCTCAATTTTTTTCTTGCATTTCAACTCTTATATTGTAGTTCTATGGCATATGTAATTCCTTAGTCCCTGCTTCTCTTTTGCATCTGACTAAATACTGAAACTAATTATTAATGCAATTGATGTTATGTTTCCATAAAATAAGTTCTCGGTATTAACAATAAAATGCAATCTATTTTTTCTAGAAGAGACACAATAAATAATATGGGAAGTTTGGTTTTAGGAAGCATTGTAAACTTTCATGTTTATATGGCAGGTGCAAAAGGTTGGGTGTCATATTAATATGATGAAAGGTGCAAAAGGTCGGGTGGATGTCCTTGGTGTGGTTGGTTTGCTGAAAAGACATTGTTAGGAATGGGGCTAAAGTGACAAAGTGCCGCCTCAAAACCAAAGAAGGGCATGTTTGGTGACCGGTAGGCGGTAGGTACTAATAACCATACTTAAACCAATTAGGATACATAATGTTCGGCATAAACTAGAAGTATAAGGTGATATTCAACAACATTAGTGTATAACGCCAAGTACAAGTATAGCATGCAAATAAAGTATCAACACATTGACGATTTGGTCTTCAACTTTACAGCAGGGCCTGTTTGGATCTAAAGTTAAACATTTCTTACAGTAAAATATATATCTAAAGCTCATAGACCCTTTGTCTTTGTTTTCTTCCTTTTTTTTATTTCGCAGGTATGCTGCATTTACTAGAGCTCATTTATGGCTCTTTTCTTGTCTATAGCAGTTGGGCACTAGCTACTATATATGGGATGAGTGGGGGATTCAAATTCTGGTTCTTATCAGCTTCGCCCTGCAGGTTTTCCTCCTCTTCGGGCGCATCTGCTGGGTTAATGCCTCCTTTCTGTGCTGGCTGACTCCACAGTGACTTACACTCTCGGCCAAATGGCTACTTCGAGCCAGATATCAGCGCAAAAACATCTTGTGGCGTTCTGGGCACTGTTCCTCCTCCTGCACCTTGGTGGGCAGGACACCATCACTGTCTGCGCCTTGGAGGACAATGAGCTTTGGCTGTGCCATTTGCTGTACAGTCCTTTCGGGCCACATATATCCTCTACCAATACATTGCTGGTGGTGAGGATTTGATTCGTGCTAGCATACTGGTGTTTGTTGCTGGCACTCTCAAGTATGGGGAGAGGATATGGGCACTCAGGTGTGCCACCTTGAGCAGCATGCAGGAGTCAGTCGTCTAGCTGGATAAGTTGGACACCGGCCTATTTAGTATTGTATTGCCCGATCTCTTACTGGAAGGCTCCACTAATGATTGCGATTCTTTTGCGGACTCTACACTCCAGTTTACAGTTTATCAAGCATCTTTTCATCACTCCAAGCATCGCATCAAAGTGGTGTTGTCCCAGGGATTACCTCAACCGTGGTGTCCATGATTACAAAGACAACGTACGAGTGTTCTGCTGGGAAGGTTTGAACCAAATCATTATATAGGCAAGATCTATAGAGGACTATGGATACAGTCAAAATGCATCTCCAGAGTGATTGATCTAAAGCTCTCGCTGATGTACGACCTCATCTATACTAAGTCTGCGGCTATTGATTTGACTATGTATACATTCTGGAACATAGTAGTAGTTACAAAAAGATTTGATTTGGCTGTCACGTATGTGCTACTTGTTGGGGCCTTTGTGCTTGAAATCATTTCCATATTCAGAATGATAGGGTCAACATGGAGTTGCATCCTCCACTGACTGAACATGGTATATTGGTACTCGAAGAAAGAAACGGAATAGGGCGAATAGGTTCGCCCATGGAATTATATCTTTACGTTGGCACTGGGATGTCAGGTTGGGAAGATGGTTTCGCTCCCTCCAAAAGGTCACCTCAGCTAGGAGTTGGTCTAGTAATACTTCCATGGGGCAGTATAATATGATCTCCATGTCGACTGCTCGCTTCGCATGGCCACATTTCAAAGAGCAGCCAAGCTACTTGCGCTGGATGAGTTGTGGAAGTGGAACAACATTAGATTCGTCCAAGCCTCACCGGCTGTGGTGGAAGTTGTATATACGGAGATCAATAGGAGAGCAGAGCTAACCAAAATGGAAGCAGAAAAGTTGGACTACAACACTCGCCAGGATCGGAAGATACAGAGTCATGATGACATAGAAAAGCTATGCAAAGAAGTCTTCAGAAGGGGCTTTATTGGGTTCACTACTGCAATAAAACCGAGAAGATTGATACCGGGGATGATCGGATGTAGCTATGGCTCTGTCCAATCACATGATGTACCTTCTTCGAGTGCATGAGGATATGTTACCTAGTACTACAACTGAAGGTGCTGATAGTTGGAGCAGGGACACGTACGACAAAACCTGCAACAAACTTCTCCCTAGTCTATTTTACCTCATGAAAAATTGGCAAAAGTAGAGATTAAACAAGAACATGGACATAACTGCAGGATATTCTTTTGATTATAGAGAAACACTTCTCGGATAACCATCTCCTATCATTTCATCAAAAGGAAACGTATCGTGGTTCTATTTTCAGGTCCAGATCCGAGTTAGCTGCTAAGCTACTTGAAACCATGGAGATCAGCTTGCGAGTGGCGAGTTTGTGACCTTCATCAGTGTCCTCATGGTTCACGTTGGCCTGCAGAAGCAATTTTATGGGCAACTGCGAGCCAGCAGAATTATGGGTGGACACGCTGCTTTATGTGGCCGAGGGCATCACCGCAAACTTCCATGCCAAGCATCTAAGCTATGGTGGCAAGTTTGTGACCTTCGTCAGTGTTCTCATGGCTCACGTTGGCCTGCAGAACCAATTTTATGGCTAACTGTGAGCCAGCAGAATTCCAGCGTACCACCCCTGAACGTACTTGCAATAATGTTGGTGATGTCAAGGTGCCTCCTGCAGATTTGTTCTGAAAATAATTTCTTTATATGGGAGTCCTGCCTAATAAATTGTACTAGCTTCTTTTGTTTTTTTTTCACATTTCCCTATATTATTGTTAGGGTCTCTCTGTACTCTGTTGTGTGCAATTTTCTTACTCCGCTGTTTCAAAACTTACTCTTTTTGGGAAATAGTTTGTGTACATGAAGCTCCGTCCATGTTTACCATTTTGCCATTTGCAACGAGATTATCTGTAAAAATGACCGGTTTTCTGTAGTAAAGAGACAAATATGAATATTTTCAGTCTGCAGGGGAGAAAATAATTGAACGTCTTAAACTTGTTTCATTGATGTACAACTATTAAAAAAACAAGATCCAACTTAAGAGGAGCTAGGTGGTTTTTCATTAAGAAATAGTGACCAATTATAAGCACCCAAATTTCAGAGTAAAGGGACTCAAGCCTGAGTTGTTAGGGGCACATATCCATATCTTTCATCACCTAGCTAATTGAAACAAGTTTAATTTATCTATACAATTATATATTTGTTGTTTTAGCCTTCAACTTTAAATCGATGACACTGAGAAGTTATCATTTCTCCAGAGACTATCACATTAGTATGGTGTCTATTGTGCCTTGGAAGCTACAATAATTCTTATTTTCGTAGTGCTTCTGTAAATGGTCTCAGTCTATTTCTGAGGTCACTCTTGCATGATGGTGTGAAGTTGCCATATTTTTAATACAATCTGTTTGACAATGATTTATGTGCATGATGGTGTGAAATTGCCACCTTTTATGTGCATCCACAGTATGTCGGAGCTAGTGTTATCTACAAAAGAGAAAATTGGTGGAATTGAAATTATAAATGAACGCATATCAATCCGACAAACGGGAAAATACGCAATGCGACATGAATTCATTAACCTGTGTCAGTGTAAATTGCAAAATTTGCATGGATGTTACATCCAAATATCAACAAGAAAACAGTCTTTGTCAAGAAGAAGCATATATCTTTACTTGAGTGGGAAAAAAGAATCAATGGATTAATTCCAAATGAAGATGCAAGGATTATTGGTATATTTCACAAAGACCATAATATCCAAGCTGTACCTCAAACAGTTTCATTTTGTAAATCATCTGTGCCGCTTCTAGTTGTTTTCAACAAAACACCTAGCGTGATGTTGATGCCGTCCGTCCACGTACACCATGACTGGGGATGCCATCGTCGCCCTGCCGCCAACCCAAGCGTGCCGCCCAATTGATTGAACTTAAGCCAAGTCACACGGTTGTTATTCAGTTTAGCGAGCAGATGACCTATGCAAATGTCTATACTCTATGGGAACCTAGTCATTTAGCTTTTGGTTGTGCTTCATCCACAGGATTAGGTCCGCACAAGAGCATTTGTAGCCAACATGAAGGTAGACCTTTCGAATTTGAAACTTTGTTCTCAAATTTAAATATACTACGTTTTTAAAATTAACATAAACCAGTTATAAAAAATGTAACAGCCCATTCCTTTTTTTTTTTGAGAGGAGTCAACAGCCCATTCAATCATTGACGAGCAGCGACCTTTTTCTTTGAGATTTTTTTTTAGAACGAGCAGCGACCTGGAACCAGATCAGTAGTGGGTTCAGACAGCGGCTGCTAAACCAGAAGCCCACGGTCCATGCACCGTACTTTGGGCCCAGCCCACGCAGGCCACATCATCACGCAACATTCGCGGCCTGCTAGGGCTTTTGGGGGGCGTATATAAACTCCGTTTCCTCGTCCTCACACCACTCCGCAGCGACTCCCTCACAGAAGCGGCGGCGGCGGCGCAAGAGAAGGCGAAGGCGAGGGCGCGAGGGAGAAAGGAGAGGAGCACCAGCCATGGTGCACGTCAGCTTCTACCGCAACTGTAAGCCCGCGCGGAGATCCCTCTCACTTCCATCTCGTTTCCTTTCGCCGCGTGATTTGTTCTGATTCGTGCGTGGTCCGTGGATTCGTTGCGGTGCGCCGTGATCTGGCGCTGAATGGTGGGGTTTGCGTTCCTAGGCTCGGTCTCGGTTGGTCGCTCGCCGTCGCTTTGACGGCTTGGCGCTGGTGTTTTGAAGTCTCTTGCCATGGAATCCTGCCGCACGGCTTAGTTATGAAGTAGAAGTTTTCTGATTGGTGCAGTATAGTCGTTACGTGTGGATCTAAGGTGGTCGGAGGTTTCGTGTTTAGGAATTTCTAGATGTTGTCTGCCGTGGCTTTCTATGCGCCACATCGACTTTCTTGTTTAACCTTAAGGTTGATTCCTAGTGATTGGTGAATCTGTTATTGTAGTTCCAGTGGAATTTGCTGAAAGCAGCAAATAGCCCTAGTGTCTTTTTAAAGGTCGCTTAGACGGTCGTGAATTTGCGGTTTTGTATTTGTGAGGCCGAAAATATTATGGCCCTTCATTTGATTCTTAGGCGCAGGGTATCAGCACATGTGAGTGCTGGGAGATCACCGCTCAGTAATTGCTTCACATCTGTTTTATGCAGCAGGTTGACTTCATTGCTCAAATCTGTATATTTCGTGTTGTCAGTAGTTTTTTATAAATGGCATCTGATGTTCTTTGACATTCTTGTACATTCTTGTAGCACAGATTTGGTATTGCCACTGCCCACTTGCAGTCTGTTTGATATGATGTGGCTTTAGTATCCTTGGATTCTTGTTTTGTACTAAATCAATTCTTGTTGCAGATGGTAAGACATTCAAGAAGCCCAGGCGTCCTTACGAGAAGGAGCGTCTTGACGCAGAGCTGAAGCTGGTCGGTGAGTACGGCCTGAGGTGCAAGCGTGAGCTGTGGAGGGTCCAGTATGCCCTGAGCAGGATCCGTAATGCTGCCAGGCACTTGCTCACTTTGGATGAGAAGAACCCCCGCCGTATCTTTGAGGGTGAGGCGCTGCTCCGCCGCATGAACCGCTATGGACTGCTTGCTGAGGGTCAGAACAAGCTTGATTATGTCCTGGCTCTTACTGCTGAGAACTTCCTTGCAAGGCGTCTTCAGACTCTCGTGTTCAAGGCTGGCATGGCCAAGTCCATTCACCATGCCCGTGTCTTGATCAGGCAGCGCCACATCAGGTATGCTTATGAAGATCCTTTCTTGTATAAATTGTTGTCACCTGTTATTCCTGCCCTAGTAACCTAACTTCTGATGTTTTGTCTTAAAACCCCAAGTGATGGTCACTGATGATGAGAATATTCAAGTTATCTCACGATGGTCTGCTGAGAACACTTTGATGCAATAAATATTCTCTGAAGTCCAGTATGTTCTGTCTAGAATACCCTAGGGAACACCACAAGTTACTATGGTTGCAGAATTATCATGTTTGCACTGTTCTGAATTTATTTGTGGCAAAAGGTTAGCCATGCCAAATAGATTGCATGAACATTTTTGTATGTCTATGACTAATTGTTTGTCTGATTGCGTATATGCATGCCTTACCTTTCCCAATGGTTCAATGTTGCCTGCCTGAACTTGAAACTGTAGAAATGCTGTATATTTTTGTTCATTGTAATTCTTTGCTGTTCCCTGATTCGAATCATGGTTAGATTACTGTTGTAGTGCAGCATTGACAACAGTTGAACCTGGTTATGTTTCTGTGATGCTATTACTTACATATAAGCAATGAGAACTGATGGATCTTTTAACAATGCAGGGTTGGCAGGCAGATTGTCAATGTCCCATCGTTCATGGTGAGGGTTGAGTCTGAGAAGCACATCGACTTCTCACTGACCAGCCCATTCGGTGGAGGCCCCCCAGGCAGGGTGAAGAGGAAGAATCAGAAGAAGGCAAGCGGCGGCGGCGGTGATGGCGGTGATGAAGATGAGGAGTGAAGAACGAACCAGTAGCAGTTACCTAATATATTATGTAGTCATCATAAACATGTTGGTGCTATGAGTACTTAGCTGGGTGTCCTGACACTCAGCCCTGTTCTGTATGGCGTAATCGGTTTTCCTCCAGACAGGATGGTTACCGCTTTATCTTGTGTTCCTTAGCCTATATACTTAGCTATGTATGGAGCTGTTTAATTTTGTTGCAGTTTATATGGTTTTTTTGACTCCAATGGTGTGCTGGTTTCTTGAGTCATGTTGTATGACCGTGGTGTGCCTGAGCTGCAGTAATGGTGTCTGCAGAAATGATGTCTCACCTCTGGTACTCTCTGGTACTGCAGTGATATTATGGTTAGCTGTCCTGTATAGTGATGCATTAAGGTTCGTAGCTGTGGTTTTCGAATGCAGCGGTATATTTAAGTCTAAACAAGTTGGACCGGATGGAGAACCGTTTCTCAGTGTCAGCAGTATATGCAATTTGTAGACAATTGATTCGGATCAATCCACTTGCTAACAAATCGCGGCTCTTTGCTCCTACGTCGTCTTCACACTGCTCTTTTTGCAAGAGTCTGATAGTAGACACAATTTGAACATGAACTAACGTCCTGCTAAGTTTGCATCTCAGCCTACATGGTAATGAACGAGCACTAATTCTTGTATCTGTTGCCCAGAAGAATGTTACAATAGGGTTCACAAAAGGGACAATAGATAATTAAATTGTTGGCTTTCGAAAAAGAAAATTAAATTGTTAGTCAGAAATAATTTTTTGACATTTTGCTGCAATTCAACATTTTCGTCTGGTACCGTCCAATCCAAAGTTCACCACCGTCCGGAGCCACCTGTCAGTTCTCTGCTCCGCTACTCCACGACCACCATCAGCGCCACCGCTGCCCAACACTGAACCCTCGCCTC
>LAPY01000614.1:174645-184779 GCA_000970635.1 Eragrostis tef
TTCAAATCCCAACGCCATCCTCCTGCCAGGGACCCTGCGTGGCGTCGTCGTCCGAGTCCGCCTTGTGCGTCGTCGTCGTCCCGCTTCGTCATGCGCGGCGTCGCCGTCCCGTCCCGTCCTGCGCGGCGTTGCCGTCCCGCTCCCTCCTGCTCACCGACAAAGCCAGGAGCGTAGGGCCACCTCGAGCTCTGACCTGACGCGTCTTCCTTTGCTCTGTCTCGACGAGCCGCGCTTCCGTGTCTTGCCCTGGCTCGACGCATCGTGCTGCCGTCCCCTGCTGTGGCCCGAGCTTGCATCCTGTGTGCTGCACTGTTTGACGTGCTGCGCTGCTGACTCCCTGCACTCCATCCCCCCACGAGCACACGAACACCATCGAGCTTACAACACACCGCCCTACAGTTGTTTGACGTATTGTCCGCAAGTAAGTTTTGCTCTCTTTTTTTTTTCATTTTTTTTGTTGTCTTGCTATTCTGATTGGAAAAAAGAATTGGTAGAGCAATACTTGAGAAGAATGTCAAATATTTTCAGATGAACCTGCTTGCACAAGAATTCTTTGAGGACTTGTTGGAGGAGGAAGAGGAGGATGAATGGGATGATGATGAGGACATGGCAATCGTCACGCTGCTGGACATGGAGAGCAAGAAGCGAAAGAAACACAGTGGTTATAGTGAGAGGCGGCAAACAATTCATAGAAAAAGGCTTCAAGGACATAATCGGTTGATGGCTGAATACTTTGCTCCTAATCCAGTGTACCCACCTCGGTTTTTCAGGCATCGATTCAGGATGTCACCAGATTTGTTTAGACGCATTGCAGCTGCTGTGGAGGGTCATGATCAGTACTTCAAGCAAAAGAGAAATGCTGCTAGTGTTCTTGGCCATAGCCCATACCAAAAGATCACAGCGGCTTTGCGCATGTTGACATATGGTGTGGCAGCTGATTTTCTTGATGATTGTCTAGCAATTGGGGAAAGTACAACAATAGAGAGCTTGAAACACTTTGTGAAAGCTGTGATTGAGATATTTGGCTCAGAGTATTTGCGGGCACCCAATGAACAAGACACGGCTCGATTGCTAGAAATGAATAAAGCAAGAGGATTCCCTGGGATGCTTGGATCGATTGATTGTATGCATTGGAGATGGAAGAACTGCCCAACGGCATGGCACGGGCAATTCACTGGACATGCTCATGATCCCACCATTATTCTTGAAGCTGTTGCAGATCAGGAATTGTGGATTTGGCATGCATACTTTGGCATGCCTGGTTCTTGCAATGACATCAACGTGTTGCATCGGTCACCCCTCTTTGCTAGGCTAGCCAAAGGAGAGTCACCAGCAGTGGAGTTTGAAGGTAATAAGAAAACTTACTTTGCAAGGCAACAAATGGCTCTCAGGAAAGATGTAGAGCGTGCATTTGGGGTGTTGCAATCTCGCTTTGCTATTGTGCGTGGTCCAGCAAGATTCTGGGATCAGAATACATTGTGGATGATCATGACAACTTGTGTTATCATACACAACATGATCATTGAGGATGAGCGTGGAGAGGATGTGGACTTTGTTTATGAAAAAGTAGGGAAAAAGATCAGGCCGCGCAAGGACAAAGACCGAATTGAGAAGTTCGTTCAAGTGTACCAAGAAATCCAAGACCGAGCATTCCATGAGCAACTTCGTGATGACCTTGTGGAGGAATTGTGGAAGTTCTACGGACAATGTCGTAGTGCATGATATATGGTTGCATCAGCTAGCTTTATTGTGTTATTACTCACTATTCGGTTTGTGTGTGTTGAATTTAAACTTTGAGAATATTGTGGATTGCGTATGATCATCTCTATTTAAACTATGTTTCATTAAATTTTAATCTTATTTGGACTTCATATGTGCAATTGTTTGAGAGAATGAAGCAAAATGAGTATAGGTATTCAGTTTTTGGTAGTCTGCTGGAGAAGAGTACAAAAAGTTTCTAAAAACCTTCTCTCTCCTCTACCAAAAACTGGTTTTAAGTTTCCTGTTTTTGGTCTTCTACTGGAGATGCTCTAACATTTTCTGTACTTCTACTTGGGGAGCCTCTCAATTTTTGAAAGGAGTAATGTGGGCAGCTAGTGCAGCGAAAATGGGGTATAGATGGAAGATAGGTAATGGAACAAAAGTCAAGTTTTCGCAGGACAATTGGCTGGGTTCATTCTGTTTGGGGATTCAGTTCTGGGACATTTATAGGTTTTAGAAAGAGGTATAGGAGGTACTTATGAATCCATTGCACAATGTTGGCTCAGTAGAAAAAAGTTTGATGTAGTTAATATCTGTAGTTCAGTTGCTTTATGGGCTTTGTGGAAATTAAGGAATAATGTTTGTTTTTAGAGGATGGAATGGAAAGGGATGAAATCCCTGCTCCAAATGATCATAGGGCTGCTGCATCAATGGAAACTGTTGAGCCCAGTTGGGTGCCTGGAAGAACTCAAGCGGCGGATCACCTCGTTGGTGGAAGCTGTGCAAAGGCCGGAGAGAATCTGTGCACGGTGATGGTGATTGAAAAAGAGGACCTCACAAGGATGGAAGTGAGGATTGCTTGACGAATGCATCAGAAGCTGGCTCAAAGTAGTAGCGAGCTGGTTGCTAAGACTTGGTTGTCTTCTTTCTTATGTGTTGCGTTTGTTAATCTGGGAGAGAGGAGCTTTGGAGAGCATTTGCCTTGGAGATGCCCAGAAGAGCTGGAGAATCAGCTAACATAACTATGTGCTGTAAACGGTATTTTGATCCTGTGATTTACATATGGCTGGGGTCTTTTGACCCTTAAACTCTAAATAAAAAAAAACAGCAGGAGCCATTCGTGCGTGTAATCCTCTGTTCAGTCTGACCGTTAACTGAGTTTCACATGTTACCATCAATTGGCCAGATTCAGCTCGAGCTCATGGTTCATGTACTTTCACCGGTAGCAATTGAGACTCTTTGTTAATTTCTTATATCTTTTTTTTCAAAACTTTCAATTCCAGGTCTGAGAAACAATCCTCCTTCCATTTGATGAGGGTTTGATTTATACTTTTCTCCAGGATTAATAGAATGATTAATAGGACACCAACTATTATGGTCACCATTATTTGCATTGTTTATTGTAAAAAATAATAAAGTTGCAAATATTCAGCAGGAGACTTGGCAAATTGTAAATCATTTTTCTCTCTCAAAGTTGTAGATATCTTACTTCTGTTGCCTGTGTAAATTTCAATTTCACGGCATACATTTGTGATGTTCTACTCTGCACCTCTACTGCTCTACAGCACACTAGATCCTGGTTTAACAAAATGCTTACTGTAGAGGAACAGGATGTAATATCTCTGAGGGTCAGGTTCTACTGCAGTGTTCTATAGAGCACAGGGTCCTGATATCCCACTTGATATGGTTTTTGCATCTGGCTCCTCTTCGGCCACAACAAACTCAACAGTCCTAAGTGATGCAGCCTCACATGCACCAGAGCCCAACAGGATAGAAGAAGAAGCTCAGTCATTCATTGGCCCTGTTTTGCCACGTCACATGCTGATAGATCGTCTCAAAGACAGAACATGTCATATTGCTGCAGCTCTAATGGACAGAATTATTCAGAAGCCTCTGGGAATACCAATTCTGCAGAAAAGATCATGGGAAACTGCCTTTAAACCCATCATTATTTCTTCTGAATTAATGCCAAGGCAAATCTCTCTGGGTGAAACAGTTGGTAAGAATGTTGTCGAGAAACTGAATTTAAACTGAATTTTGATGGTGCAGATCCATCTCAGCTTGCCATTGTTCCATACAAGCCTTTCTTGCATGCTTTACTTCTCGAGCTTTCGGCAAAGATACACAGAAACCTGCACCTGCCACTGACATGCCTGAGGACATTGACATGGGTGTTGCAAGGCAGGAGGATACTAACAATACTGTGATGGGCAATGACATTGAGAATGCAGATGCAACACAGGATACTGATATCCCCTCTAAGACAACCTCAGCTACTACTGAACAGACCCAGGCTATAGAAACTAATGATGCAGCTGCTAGCAGCATGCTAGTGGAGAAACCAACCTTTCCACCACCTAGGCCGCTGAGAACTCAAAGAAAGGATATCTTGATGGATGCTTCAGCAATTAATCCTGCAGCCTCATTTTCTAAGAAGCTTGTCAAACGCAGACCGAGATTGGACAAGAATACGAGTGGTTACTTTAACCATGTAAACTGGAAGACACTCCGAGAAAGAGAAGGAAGAAGACTGTCAAAGTCCATGATCAAGCCAGCTTAACCTCAACATTAGATGCTATGGTGAATGTTATAAATGAGAATCGAGAAACAGAAGTGCCAGTGAAGGTTATGCAGGACTTGGGAGAAAGCTATTGCCAGTTAGCACCTGAGGAGCTTACTGAAGAAAGACTACTCAAGCCCAAGGTTTCCAATGGGAATCAAGCCACTAAAGAATAAACATGAACATGACTGCCATAGTCCTTACCTTTACATTCTTAATTTAGCAGCTCCTCTTTTTCTTGCTGTGTGGTTATTTTGTTACAATCGTAAGTCCTTTTGTGGTCTTGTGGAACTGGTCAATTATGATGATTAATTGTTATGCTGTTTACTTGTGGTTGGCTAAGCCTGGTCGTTCCAGCACTTGGTTTTCTTTCTGTGATGAGAAGCCTGGTCTTTCCAGAGCCAAGTCTTGGTTTTGTCGTGTAAAGTTTGATCTCTCCAGCGTGATGAATCTTAAATGCTTCCAAATAGCTTTTGCAATATCTTTTTCCGTAAAACACTACAGATTTTACTATGCAATCTGCGTCATCTTTATTTATCAATGGTTTATTTATGAATACATCACATAGAAATTGGAATGTACTCTGCTGGAATATTAAAGGCATTAATGATGACTCGAAATGGAATTCAATCAGGGAGAAAATAGAGGAAAGCAACAGCTCTACAGTTTGCTTACAGGAAACCAAAAGAGATTTTTTTGATATAGGATATATTAATCGATTTGCACCAAGAAGATTTGATAAATTTGACTACTGTCCTTCTGTTGGTGCATCTGGGGGCATTCTTGTTATATGGAATAGTGCTATCTTCACAGGCTTAACATCTGATAAGCAAAGTTTCTCAATCAGTATCAATTTTACATCAAGGCATATATGGACACATGGAAGCTTATTACAGTTTATGGACCCAGTCATGGGCCTGAGAGAGGGACTTTTGTAAACTGGTTGTTAAATCTGGATGCCGGTGCCGATGAAAATTGCCTTCTGCTAGGTGATTTTAATTTCTATAGGTCACTAGAAAACAGGAATAGGCCAGGAGGCAATCTCAATGATATTTCTACTTTCAACAACATAATCAGCCATCTGGGTCTTATAGGATTACCTCTCAAAGGTAGATCTTACACTTGGAGTAACATGCAGAGATCCCCGCTTTTGCAGCAAATTGATTGGTTTTTCATAAATGACTCCTGGACACTCCAATATCCAAATACAATGGTTTTACCTCTGGCTAGAATTATCTCAGATCATGTACCATGTCAAGTGAAGATAGGAACACACATACCAAAGGCAAACATTTTTCGGTTTGAAAATTTCTGGACTCTGCAAGAAAGTTTTGCTGATGTAGTAGATCAATATTGGAGTGTTGATCAGCAAAAGAGCAATAGTGCTACTATGTTAACAGCAAAATTCAAGTATCTGCGGAAGGGATTGAAAGAGTGGAGTAAACAGTTCTCCCAACTGAACAAAGTTATATCTAGCTGCAACATCATTGTGGCGGCACTAGATAAAATTGAAGAAATCAGAGTGTTGTCTCTGCAGGAGTGGAATTTCAGAGAAATAATTAAGGCACACATGTTGAAAATGCTGCATTATAGACAAATCTACTGGAAAAAGAGATTCACAATGAGTTTTTCCATGATATGGCTACAGAGTCATACAGAAGGAATGCTATACCCCAAATACAACAGCTGATGGCAGGATGGTCACTGATCATGGAGAAAAGGCTGCTCTGTTTTGGAATGCCTTCAAGAACAGAATGGGGGTATCACAGACGAGCACCATGCATTTCAATTTACAAGACATACTAGAGCAACATGCAGATTTAGAAGAACTATGTCCACCTTTTACGCGAGAGGAAATTGATGAAGTTGTCA
Organism: Eragrostis tef; assembly: GCA_000970635.1. Classification (NCBI taxonomy): domain Eukaryota; kingdom Viridiplantae; phylum Streptophyta; class Magnoliopsida; order Poales; family Poaceae; genus Eragrostis; species Eragrostis tef. The sequence continues at coordinate 180,779 of LAPY01000614.1, forward strand.
AACGTTTGCCAATAGACAAATCTCCTGGGCCCGATGGTTTCAGTGGGAAATTTATGAAATGTTGCTGGCAGGAAATTAAGATTTTATAAACTTTGTGAAGATTTTTTCAACCATGAAGTTAGTCTAGAGAGCATCAATTCGTCATACATCACTCTAGTGCCTAAAAAGGACAACCCAGAGACGGTCAATGACTTCAGGCCAATATATCTCTTAAACTCTTCATTGAAATTGCTCAGTAAACTTCTAGCTAACAGGCTTCAAGCAGTAATTAGGAGGTTGATACACAAGAATCAGTATGGGTTCATTAAGTCTAGAACAATCCAAGAATGTTTGGCCAGGTCATTTGATCTTTGCACCAATGTCATCACTCAAAAAGGAAAATCATTCTTTCTAAATTAGACTTTGAGAAAGCTTTTGATACAGTTGAGCATAAGGCAATTATTCAGATTTTGAAGGCAAAAGGCTTCCCTGAGAAATGGAACAAATGCATATCAGAAATTCTCTCAAGTGGATCATCATTTGTTCTTCTTAATGGTGTGCCTGGGAAAAAGTTTCAATGTAAAAGAGGAGTACGACAAGGAGATCCTCTTTCCCCCTTACTATTTGTTCTAGCTGCGGAATTTGCAAAGCATCATTAATAAAGCTTATAGACAAGGTCTTTTGGGCACACCAATACCGCAAAATTCTGATATTGATTTTTCTATAATACAATATGTGGATGATACGATCCTGGTTATGCAAGAAAGTGCCAGACAGTTATTTTTCTTGAAGAGTGTTCTAAATATGTTCGCAGAAGCTACAGGGCTTAAAGTTAATTATGGAAAGTCTGGTATGATACCAATCAATGTAGCTGGAGACAAAATACAACAATTAGCTGGGAACTTTGGTTGTCAGCTTGGGTTTCTCCCATTTACATATTTAGGCTTGCCTTTAGGAACAACAAAACCTCTGTTGAAACACTATGAACCAGTAATGGGCAGAATTGATAAGAGGCTGACAGCAAGCTCAAGGTTCCTACATTATGCTGGAAGATTGCAATTAATTAAATCAGTCATTACCTCAATCCCAATGTATGTGATGTGTACAATGAAGGTTCCAGAGGAAGTATTCAAATACATAATCAGACCAATGAAAGATTGCTTATGGAGGGGATATGACAAAGAAAAAAAAGTGCTAACTTCTGCATGGGACTAGGTTCAGATGCCAAAAGACAAAGGAGGATGTGGAGTGTTGAATCTAAGATTACAAAACAAGGCACTCCTTCTAAAGCATCTGGATAAATTTTATAATAGGTTTGATATACCTTGGGTAAATCTGATTTGGTCAACTTACTATACCAATGAAGTTCATCACCATGCAAGAGAAGTGGGATCGTTCTGGTGGAAAGATATTTTCAGACTCACCACTGAATTTAGAGGTATTGCTACTTGTGCTGTTGGCAAGGGAGATACAGTCACTCTATGGAATGATATGATATTTGGTACCGTTTTTCCTGAAAAGTACCCACGATTATACTCTTCCACAAATGATAAATATGGGACACTCAAAAGTGCTTTACTTGCTGAGAGTTCCAGGATCTATTTGATCTACCTTTATCACAGTTGGCAGTTGAGGAGCTTATAGCCATGCAGCAGGACATTGCCAACATGGATTTCGACCCTAAAAGTGCAGATACGTGGATATCTATTTGGGGGTACAGCCATCTATTCTTCCAGTAGGTTTTATAGGCATCAGTTTGCTGGAGTGATCTGTTCACCTCCATTACGGTGGAACTGGAAGAGTAAATGCATGCCCAAGCTCAAATTTTTTAATTGGCTATTACTCAAAGATAGAGTGAATACAAGAAACATGCTTAGGAGGAGAAATCATTTTCTCGAATCTGGCTGCAATTGCGTACTGTGCAGTAGAAATCAAGAAGAAACATTGGTACATCTCTTCTTTGAGTGCCCTTTCAGTGTTAGTTGCTGGTACAATATTGGAATTCTCTGGGATGAGGACATGCAATTACACGACAAAATTATGAAAGCTAAGCAGGATTTTCAGTATCAATTCTTCGTGGAACTCTTTTCAATGGCTACCTGGAATATTTGGAAGCAGAGTAACGGGAAAATCTTTGAAAACCTGCAACCTAGTGTCGCAGGATGGAAGAGAGCTTTTAAAGATGAAGTTACACTTCACCTGTACAGATCAATGAGAGTCATCATCAAGCTATTTGGTTGTAGCCATATCTTATCTAGTCGTGTATCTATAATATCTATATAAGTCATACCCACTAGTTGCAATTACTTTTCTAAAGCTTCATCCTCATGAAGCCACGTCACTAGCAAAACTCATACCATTGGATCACCAAGATACATTTCATCATGTCCGTCCGTACCCATGAGCCATTCCCCACAACAGTTGAAACTGTCAGCCGTGCGATCACAACCTGGAGGCTGTACAATCAACTCTAAGTAACTGACCAGAGGGAGAGATAATGGCACTTAATCCTTCGGTAATCACTCAGGCTATATCAATCCTGACTGAAAACTTTAACGCGTCCATTTGCTACCTGCCATTTTTTTTTAGATGAAAGGTTTCCCCTGCTTTATTCAAAGCAAAAAGTTCAGATCACAGTTCAGCACCGTTTACAACTCCAGGATTAGCTCCTCCATTACTAGGATTAAATCCTACAGACGTTCTGCTCGCCCGCAGTACATCTTGCGCATTGGTGTTGTCTGTTGGAATTGACCTCGGTCAATAGTGGACCGAAAGGCCCACTTTGAGCCCAATTAATCCCTGTTAGTTGCCTTGATCGGGAGGCAACACTCAGCCCACGTTTTGGGCCCGGCCCCGCACCTGCAGCACTATAAAAGTAAGGGAAAACCCCTGGTTTACCCTAATCGACGAGTTAATCACGTATTAGCCGTCAGGGTGCTCTCTACCCTAACCTAACCGATCAAGAAGGGTGCTGAAAGGTGTGGAAGACCGGTGTCCCTCCAATCTACATCGACATCTACTGATTCTTCTACAGCAGCGGCTGTTCTGCTTCATCTACAGCCTCTACAGCCACAATTAGTGGATAAGATCATGACGGGTAAGTCAATTACAGTGATTAGATTAAGTTCCTAGGTGTGATCTAATGACTGACTAGTTGATCCTGTTAAGTTTATGATCTATTAGTTCTAACAGCGACCACCTGTGCCGCCATGGAAGAGGACGACGATGGTTTCGCATCACCGGGGAGGCCACACCACTTGCTGCCGGGCGCCAAGCTGGAGGCCTCAATTGGCTCCGCGAGTTTGGGATGGGATCAGCGGGAGGTGCAGGGCGTCGGCTAGGGTTGAGGGTGAGCTGAAGGGCAGAGGAGAGACGACGGGCGCGGGATTTGGGAGCGCGATTCCGCTTGCCACACGAAGGAGGGTGCACGGAGGCGGCTAGGTTCAGGATGCCTGATTGCCTAGTCAGATTGGGATGCGGGAGTACGAATCGTTTCAGACGCAGATAGACGGGCGCGCGAGCGGAAGAGACCCACTTGTCGGCACAACAATTTGACGTGAGCGAGGCGCGTTCCACGCATATGAACCCACAAGACAAATAATAAGGAGTATAGATAGATAAAAAATAAACCATTTGAAATCGATCCCTGCCCTCTGTCGGAGCATCACAAAAGGGCTCAGAGAAACATTGCGCTGGAATTTCATTGAGCAGGTGGCGAGACCAAGAAGAAACAGAGAGAATGAGAGAGTGTCGTACCTTCTTGGCGGGGACTCGCGGCTCATGGCCTAAGGGAGATCGGGAAGGTGGAGCATCCCGAAGACAAGCTCGCCGGAGAGGGTGCACACCTGGGCGGAGCAGAGGTCAACGGCGAACCGTTTGCTCGTCCTCGACGTTGCAGCCAGCACTGGTCCTATCGCCTTTCGACGCGCCCGCCACCGTCGTTGGCTCGCTCTCCGCCATGCTCATCGGTCGCCTTGCCATGGGCCGGCCTGCGACCTCCTCGGCCCGCGCCGCGCGTCGGA
>LAPY01000615.1:0-11916 GCA_000970635.1 Eragrostis tef
GGGGCGGGTCGACAGGGTCGTCGCGGTGCTAATTTAAGCGGGGCCACGAACGTGGGGTGCATGTCGGCCGCGCCACGGCTGCGTGAAATTACTTGTTTTTTTTCTCGTGTGCGCTCGCTTGAATGGGGTCTTTGCTTTGTTTAGGAGGGGATGAGGTGGAGACGAAGGGTGGAAGCCCGGGAAAGCGGCAGGAGAACGCTGCCGCCCACTCCTTGCCGCCACGCCACATCATCATGTCATTTGTGGTCATTTCCGTCGGCCGTCCGATGCTCTGGACCGACCGCAGGATGGAGGCGTGCTACTGCTGCGTGTGTGTGGTTTCTTTGTCTTGAAGGATTGGGGCAAAGATTGCGATACTGTTGATCCTATTAACAATTAATAATCGAGGCCAGCGTATAGGAGTAACGAAATTTAGCTTTGTTTTAGGGACAAACAGAACATGAATCTCTATAGGCTTCAAGCTTCATCTTCTACTCTACCTCCACTCAAATTACACCCTGATCACATGGAAGTGACTAATGTATCGAGCATCTTTTGTTCTCAATACAAGATTGACGGATTTTTTTTTTTTTCAAACTTCATCGTATGTCAATATGGTCGTGAAGCTGAATTATATTGCACTACAACAATGTAAGGTCACCTCAGACCTAATAATTTGACAGTAGTTAATGGTCAAAGTAATCGACCAAGCTAGACATATGTATTGAAAAGTCCAAGCTAGACCAATGGACTTCCCCTTTTCTCCTTTCTTCTTTTTATGTCAGGCATATATTTTTTTTTCCCAAAATTTTCCGTATCAGGATATCCTGGTAGAAGCAAAATGAATGTATGCTTGGTCTACCAAGAAATTGAAGGAAACAGCATTATTCTCCTATAAGCTGGCGATTTCTTTATTTATAGTCATATAACTAAAAGAAGAACGTTTTCCTGACATGGTTCCAATATTTTGGCAGAAAGATAGTCTGCATCCTGTTCGATGAATCTAGCGCGCAGAAAACTGCACAATAGCGATGTTTTTGCTGGAATTATGGGTTGAGGTGCACAGCATGCCCGTTGAACGAAACCCAAACCTTCTGACATACTTCATTTTCTTGAAGCAAGCATCCGCGAGTATTCATCACTCTAAGACATATTTTTTTGCCATCACAGAAAACAAATAAAGGTTGTTACAGGTACAAGAGTTAACAAGTTCATTGTTCGTTGGTGAAAAGTTGCATCAATTTCAAGACCACTGTTTTAACCAATTTCACATTCGCTGCATATCATTCCCATCTTCTGGAGAATGAGGTGGAATGAGCATCAAGCTCTCACAATATGACATGTCCAGAAGGTCTGCTACATTTGCCAGATGTGGCTCCTGAGACCCTGAATCAGCACTATTGCAAATCACATCGGAATGATCACTGTTAGATAGGAGATTACGAGCTGGAGAAAAGTCCGTGTTAGGTCGGAGGATTGCCACAGAATCCGTTACTTCCTCGTTTTGCTCCAAACTTGGAAAATCTGCTTCAAGAAAAGTGACATTCCGATCAACTAATTCCTCAGTAACTAAAAGCAAACTAGAATCAGTATGTGCTCATCCACCTCCAGTGAGACATTTTCTAAATGAGGAACGGGCCCTTTACCATGTACAGAATCAGAAGTGTTACCATTCAGTGTGCTTGGATCTCGACCAACTTCTCGTGCGAGTCCTTGTTCCAATTTGGGTACTGGCATTTCAGATGAAACATGAACCTTCGAAGATGAATCTTGACCACTATTATTGGTACTGGGGCCCTTAGGCAATCCTCTAACTGAATCTGACTTAACTTTTTTGTTCTTTAGAGTAATCCATCGATTCATAATTGCTTTCCCTGTCCTGGGGGTACCAAGATAACCAATTTAAATAGAGATAAAGTTGTTAGGTGTGCACTGAATTCTTATAACAAGAAAATGAAAGGCAGTATAGAATAACCAAATAAACATCATCACGCCCAGTAAAAACTTGTACTCTTCTGTGATGCATGCATATATACACCTGACTATGGTTAAACGACTGGAAATGAGCTATATGGTCTTGTTATGAATATTAGCATCTTAGATACTCTTTAACAAGCAACACCAACATAGTAAAAATTATTATTTATTATTTTGCTAGGAGCCAGGTACAAACTGAATGCGAGAGCTTTAGTCTGAAGTTTATATCGATCTCACCTCCCAGGAAAATACTTTTTAGCCATTTCACACCATTTGCTTCCATGAATTTGATGAGCATGGATCAGTGTTATGTCGTCCTTTTCTGACCAAGGCTGTCTGTTCACAGCAGGATTAAGAGCAACCTTCCATCTGCATCCTCATTTTACATTAATAAAAGTCCTAAAATCCAAAACATAATATATAAACGGAAGTTCAGACATAGAATAGCTTAATAAGGATTACAATTTATATTTTCAGCGTAAAAAGAAGGATTATATTTATATATCACAAAAATCTGCTCCACGGTTATATTTTTATAAATAATGAGTGGTCAGTTTTGAGATGTGTTGTTAGGACAAGTGTTCTAGTTCGAATTCTAAGTAACGATGAAATAGTAGGAGATGGGATCCTAATTGAATTCAAATGCAATCCCTCTGCTATTACACATAATTGTTTCAGTTCTATAAGTTGGATACTGCAACAAGGTAGGACGAATCATTTCCATTGAATATCAGAAAGGATAGCAACCAAACAATGTGTATCCTGTAAATTTTACCTTTCTTGGCATTGTTGTGGACTACGACCAGGTATAGAGCATGCAATAGTTGACCATTTTCTTGAGCTGTGCAGATTTACCATTTCAATTAAAACTTTATCTTCCTGAAATATGTTCAGTTTTATATGATAATTCAGCAAACACAGTACAGTAGGATAACACACACAGACGAAGGTAGATTTCATGAAACAAAAACTTTCCTCTTGTGACCATGATCGTCTTCTCCTCTTGGTTGAGTTAACTATCTTGTGGTGTAGGCAGTCTGCCAGACAATAGGATCCAAATTCAAGTGAACGTGAATGTTAGTAATCGTGAAACCGGGCTGCAGGAATGTAGCAAAGTCAAGGAAAATGAGAAGCAATAATATGATCCGATTGAGGGTATGCAAAGACACACAATGAAACATGCAATTCAATCGCAATAAGGATGCCCCCTGCACAGGCCACCATGTTCAACAAAACCATCTGAATACACCGCCTTTATGTTTCCTAAAGTTTGATTCATCGTGCTACAATTTGTCAAACAAGAAACTAGTAACCATCCTATGCTCCTATTCAATTTTTTTAAAAAACAAATTTATAAGAATTTGGGTCATATGATTTGGTCTACAAAAGCAGTTACAAAAGAATGAGCCCGCACCCAACTTGCACTTTTTAAATGACACGCAGCCATGCAGGAAGTGTGGTACTTTGTTGAAGAAATTCCATCCATACCATCACCTTTGGTGCAATTTCATCTATACCATCACCGTGTGTCAATGACATGTAAGACCTGGTCCCACATGTCATTGACTAACTTCATGGTATAGATGAAAATTGTTCCTAAAGGTATGGATGTGAATAGCCTTACTTTGTTTCATGGGCCACACTGCAATCAAACATCTGGCTAGAAATATGAAATTATTAATTAGGGCATCCCGGCTAAACTGTCTATTCATTTGACTCAGATAGTCTGGACTAGCAAAACAAAAGGCACTATTACTTGAGGTAATTTCAACAGACAGTGAAACAAATACTGCAAAACACTAAATACTTAAATTTAACCTGTCCATGATTAAACTACAGTTACCTGTCCTCTTCTCAGAATTGAAGTGTTTATGTGCTCTTTGGACTTCAACATGCTGCATTAGTAAAGAAATGGCTCATGCACATGAATACAATGATTCAATGAACATTAGGAACCACACCGAGAATATAAAGTTGTACATGAAATTCATTTTGGAAGGCTTTACAAATGGCCAGGTATGAGATGGATAGGATACTTGATACGAAATATTGGTTCAAACATATGACAGGAATGAACGGAATTCTCACTAGCGATAGTTTGTTACTACAGTATAGGCACGAGAAACATAAAAGGCTAAGTAGCCGGCCATGAGATAAGTGTTTCCATAAGATCTGTTACTAAAGCCAGACAATTTCAGCTGATTCTACTTTTGATGGACCCATGTGAGTTGTCCAGTCATTGCAAAAGTCATTTCGGAACAACAAAATAAAATAAATAAATAAATCATGTTCCACCTCTCCTGCATTCCGATCAGTCCCCTGAGAGCAACTTGTGGGCCTGCCGGACTTCCTGCAGAAACAAGACGACGGTTATCTTAATTACCAACTAGGCTTCATCCCAGTTCTCTGGATTAACAAACACCAATAATACATATGCAGAGGAGCAATGCTGCTCGATCCAAGATACAGTAGCACCGAATCGAATAATGAACAGTCTGAAAATTTCCAGAACGCACATTGCAGAGAGGTAGAAACTAAAGTACCGATGAGTAAATGGCGAGACAGAAACAGATAGTCGATTACCTCGCTGCCGGGACACCGTCTCCGCTCCGCGGCCGCATGGCTGGTCACCGCGTCCAGATGGAAATCAATCGCCGCCGGAGCCCACCCCGGCCAACCCACAGGACGAATCAGCGGAGCTCGAAGCAAGCAAGGGGAACGCAGCATTCGCTGGTTGAGCATGCAGCGTGCAAAGGACAAGCAATGGCGAAGCTTTAGCCGCTTTTAGGTGCCGCGCTGCGTTGGTAGGACGAGGTGGGCGGCGACGGCGTCGCTCCGACCGACGACAACGAGGCTGGTTGGCAGAGACTTCCTCGATCATCGTGCCACGCGAGGCAGGCCGTATTTAGCTTTCAGAATGGTAAAGCCCACGTGTAAGGATAGGTTGGGCCTAAAATAAACAGGCCGGGCCTTAGACTATTTCGAAATGGGCTAGTTCAAAGACTCTGCGCCTGACCAATATCCTTTAAATTTCTTTAAAAGATAAAAATGTCCTTCAACAAACTTGAAGCCACGCCCTTCCTTGATCGTGCCACGAGGACGGCGAGGTGCCATCGCGTCCCCCTCGCTCCCATGCGTTGAGGTAGCGCTTGGCCATCTCGCACCGGCCTGTTCGGTAAGTTATGGTTACGGCTGCAAAAAAATAACGTAGTGTTTGGCCATTTCGCACCGATCTGTTCGGTAGGTTATGGTTACAGCTGCAAAAAAATGGCTGTAAAAAAAATAACTGAAACACTATAGCTACTGCAAAACAGTTGCTACTGCAAAACAGTTGCAGGAGATGGTCCATGTGGTCCTGCACGAGTGCAACGCAACCACTGCACGCCGCGCCGTGCTGCCCTGGTAGGCAACCCGCGCGTGCTCGCTCGCTGTGCTGACGTGACAGCACGTCGAGCTCTTGCATCTGCGGACTGTTTATTTATCACATATTTCTTTCTGGTTTGGTCCCAATTTTTTAATATATATTTTTGCAAATAATTATCGTTCCGTTGTTGAGCTCACAGTTCATAGCAATGGCATAGCAATGGTATACCATCGAACATTGAAACAATGCACCAGAACCTATCTGTAGAATTCTAAGGCCCATAGCAATTTTATTTATTAGCTAGTAAAATTAAACAGAATAGTTGTAATACAATGCTAATAACTCATAGCAATGGCATGAAAAAACAAAACTACTCTCTTGAAGTCTGTTGGAAACAGAAAGAGCATGCATGCCATAGAGAAGCATGGCAACCTCATATATATACTACAATATAGTTGGCAGGAGATGCAGCAGCTATTCGAAACTACTATCCGTCCACATCCATTCCTGTGATTTCTATATCAACTTCCTCATGCTGTTTAGGAGATATCTTTTCTGTCATGACTAAATGTGTTATTAGTTTGAGATGTTGGAACACACCAAATTCAGCATTGAATACGTGAGTGGCAGCTTGTGCAAATACCTTTTCCACTCCTTTTTGGTGGGGCATTGGCTGTGTCTCGGTCAAGATAGAGTTGCCAGACACCATAAGCGTCAGGGCAAACCTCGGAGAGGAACTCCACCCGAGTCGCCACCGGGGCTACTGTACACCTGAGAAGGATCTACTTGTTCCGAGAAAGTCCCACTATGTCTTTGGTGATCTGATGGATTCACATTGATATTTCAATACAGACTAAGGACCTGTTCATTGTAGTGAAATGAAAACCTACATTTCTTGCATCATGCTTTCATGTTCTTTGCAGAGTATGGACAATAAAGCAATGATTTAACATGATATGCAGCATGCTTTCATGTTCGCGTCAAATAAAGCAACTGTGCACTCAGCTCTGTTCGAGAACTTAACTGAAGTTATTCATGACATGTAAGAGAACAGCATCACTAAATTTGTCAAACCTAAAGGTCTAAAATATTCATGTAACATAAAACGATAATTACAAAGGAGCTGTTATTTTATAGAAAAACAGCATTAAGTTTACTACTTTAGTTCATGGTTTCATGCTACCCAAAGGGCGTACAATTCCTGAAGTTTCGTGCTATATGAAGCCATCGTCATGTGGTAAACTTGGAGGATCGATCATCAAGCTATCACAATAGGACATGTCAAGACGATCTGATGGACTATCCTTTTGTGCCTCCAGGGAGAATGCATCCAGAGTCCCTGATGAATGAACATCACTGGGATGATCACCATCACCAGCAGCTGTTGATGGGACTGTGGCCACAGATTTTGATAGTGCATTTGGTGAAGGTACACTGCAGACGGATGAACAAAGCTGTCCCCTTCTTGATTGAGACATTTGAGAAGTTGCTGGTGTTGATGCAGCAGCGAACGCTTTGACTTGAGTTGACTGAAAATCCAATTTCCTTCTGGCTCTTGCCCGCTGCTGTGATTGGGAGATTATCTTCTCAGAGAATTTGACGGGACGGACATCTAGACTTTCGGGAGGAACGAAGTTAGAACTATTTTCTTCTGTTGTATCAGCATTTTCACCTAGGCTTGTGATCCCTCGTTTAGATTTGGGGCTTGGTTGAAAAAATGGCGAGAATCCATTTTTATCAGAAGGGACATTTTTGTCCTTTGGAATATCCGACTTACTTCTCTGAGTAACTGATAGATCTTCATGCAGGTCGGGAACTTGTTCAAGCAATTCTGAGGCTAAATATGAATCCAATTTTCCTTTCAAATTACGTCTCCAATGTTCTCTGAGTGAATGATTTGTCCTGGTTGCACACGATGTTAGTTTTGGTGTCGCACGAAAAATTTGTTTGAAGCGCACATAAATAGAGTTTAACATAGAGTAATGAAGGAAATACAGCAGTAAATAAGGGGAACAATTTTTTTTTTTGGAAACCTGAAATCTTCAAATCATACGTACCTCCCAGGGAAGTGTTTGACCATGTCAGCCCATTTATTCCCGTATACTTGATGAGCACGGATCAATTTTAGCTCCTCCTGTTGCAACCAAGCCTCCTTGTTTATTGCTGGGTTTAGGCTGTATTTCCATCTGTGTTAAAGTCCCATTGACACATAAGTGACAGAACTACATAGTAGCGAATGCGCCTAAAAAAACAAAAAACATAATAGCGAATGAAATTTGAATGAATGGCTGCGCAACAATGAAAATATGCACTATTCATTACTCTTCAAACGATAAATAAAGCCTTCTAATTTAATAACAGTAAGTACTGAAGTTTCACAGCATGCTTCATGGAAGAATTGCAATGTAGAAAATACTTTGACCAAACGCTATGTGGAAGCATAAGTGTTAAAAAAATCTGTGTAACATGCCACAAAACTTACTCTATTTACAGTAATAACAAATGCACGCAGTTTTCACTTGAAGGATGTGTACATAACATTATATATTATTTTACAGGTTCGTCTATAAATAGTTCAATTTCTTGTACAAGCAACCATCTGGTTTCGTTGCTTGTATAGAAATGTATGTAAGAACAGAAAATAAAAGGTTTCAAATGTCAAGGCACAGCGCGGTAGTTTGTGTAGCTTCAGAGTTGAACAATAGTAGGCTGATAATGGGGCTAATGCAGAATAAAATGGGGCTTGGTTGAAAAAATGGCGAGAATCCATTTTTATCAGAAGGGACATTTTTGTCCTTTGGAATATCCGACTTACTTCTCTGAGTAACTGATAGATCTTCATGCAGGTCGGGAACTTGTTCAAGCAATTCTGAGGCTAAATATGAATCCAATTTTCCTTTCAAATTACGTCTCCAATGTTCTCTGAGTGAATGATTTGTCCTGGTTGCACACGATGTTAGTTTTGGTGTCGCACGAAAAATTTGTTTGAAGCGCACATAAATAGAGTTTAACATAGAGTAATGAAGGAAATACAGCAGTAAATAAGGGGAACAATTTTTTTTTTTGGAAACCTGAAATCTTCAAATCATACGTACCTCCCAGGGAAGTGTTTGACCATGTCAGCCCATTTATTCCCGTATACTTGATGAGCACGGATCAATTTTAGCTCCTCCTGTTGCAACCAAGCCTCCTTGTTTATTGCTGGGTTTAGGCTGTATTTCCATCTGTGTTAAAGTCCCATTGACACATAAGTGACAGAACTACATAGTAGCGAATGCGCCTAAAAAAACAAAAAACATAATAGCGAATGAAATTTGAATGAATGGCTGCGCAACAATGAAAATATGCACTATTCATTACTCTTCAAACGATAAATAAAGCCTTCTAATTTAATAACAGTAAGTACTGAAGTTTCACAGCATGCTTCATGGAAGAATTGCAATGTAGAAAATACTTTGACCAAACGCTATGTGGAAGCATAAGTGTTAAAAAAATCTGTGTAACATGCCACAAAACTTACTCTATTTACAGTAATAACAAATGCACGCAGTTTTCACTTGAAGGATGTGTACATAACATTATATATTATTTTACAGGTTCGTCTATAAATAGTTCAATTTCTTGTACAAGCAACCATCTGGTTTCGTTGCTTGTATAGAAATGTATGTAAGAACAGAAAATAAAAGGTTTCAAATGTCAAGGCACAGCGCGGTAGTTTGTGTAGCTTCAGAGTTGAACAATAGTAGGCTGATAATGGGGCTAATGCAGAATAAAACCATCATGGTGCTAGCAGTTCAGAACTACAGTGTGGATCACATTAGGGTGGCCAGATGTCTTATGGCCCACAGATATGCGCTTCTGTGTATATTCTACAGATCATATCATGCAAATAAGAGGATATAACTTTACAAAGTCAAGATAAAATGAATCAAAGATGCTTATGTCTTGACCCAACCATATGGAGTTGAAAAAGGAAACTTACCTTATCCTGCATTGTATTGCATGTCGGTCAGGTAAAGCACATGCAATAGTGTGCCAGTTATTCATCCCATGTTTGTGTACCATGTGACTGAGAATCTCATCTTCCTGGAAGAGAAATCATTTTCTTTCCTTCAGAAGACATGATGGGATAAACACAAAATCAACGAGAATAATAAAAATCATTTGTCTAAACAACTTTCCTCTGCTGACCATCCGTGTCGGTATCTAGTCCTTCCATAATTATCTGTACTGCTTCTCTTCTTTGAGCATTGGACATCTGTCTTTAGAGGCAAGCGTTCTGCTTGGGACCAAGAAAAATAGTATCCATGAAGATACAAATACGAATGTAACAAACAACCAAATTTAATTGATAGGAACGTAGTTGTCCTTACAGATGAAAGATGATATTGATGGGTGCATCTATGTAGCAGGAACGTCAATATACCATCAGAATGATGCATGAAGAGGTCAACACGCAAACTATCATACAAATAAGGTACTCAAGTGTGGTTCATCAACGTATCCGACTATCTTGTAATCAGTAACATTATAGTATCTTTGTTTTTATAGTATCTTTATCGTGTAATCTAAGAAAGTATCATCATCAAGATAGGTGCATTTGCCAGTAAAGGTAGACCTTTATCAGAAGCAGATGTAAAATTAAGGCTCATTTTCACCACTGAAAATGTCCCTATTAATTGTGTCCCTATTAATTGGTAAACCAGATAGATAATAATGAAGTTCACTATAGATAAGCAACATTACAAAATCTGAATGTTGATAAAAGTAACTTTAATAGAAGTGGATGCTGCAAAATGTAGCCACACAAGTGATGAAAAAATGGCAGCTTCCAGTTTAGGTATAATTAACTTTAGTTGGCTACAGCAACCTACCTGTCTTTACAAGTTTCACATCTTGGCGCTGTTTAACAGTTTTCTGCTGTATGCCACTCTGCATCCATATTCAAAAGCAGACTATTTTTAACCAACAGATTAAAAGTACCAACAGCTAACTTATTAATTTAGCAAAGTCAAATTGGGCAACAATGCATTCAATTTGTATAGAACCAAAAGCTTTTGTATGGTCACCTCCAGAGCATCAATTTACAAGCAATAAGGAGACACTACTGACAGGGAGGTAGTTCACCGAAGACGACATCATGGTTGTGCTTCTATAGTTTCATGAAACAAGATGTCATGCCCAATAATCCTATGACAAATAATGACAACAGCACTACACAAGAATGAACATCTTTCCCGACAGTTTCTCTTTTGAAGTGGCCAACAGTTTTAGTATATTTGATTAGCTATTTTCAAACTGTAGGTAATGACTTTGTTGGGAATCAAATTGTGGGTAATTCATCAAAACTGTTGAGAAAGATGTAAATTTGTGCTAGAAAACTGTAGGCCATTTATGTAAAATACTAAAGAGGCTGAAAACTGTTGGCCACCTAAACAAAAACTGCCGGGAAAGAATCCATTTCCTGTAGTGGGTGCACATTCTTGTGTGGTTACTTTTTACAGTAGGAAGCCAACATTTGGTACAGGAATTAGTGACATTTGGTTGAAACGAATAACATGCATGTATTTCCCAAAAAGAAAAAAAATAACATGTATAATTGGTCGGCGACGTAAGCCCGCGCATTCACCCAAAAGGTAAAAGGAAGGAACATAAATGACATTCCAGTTAGTTGTACAAATAAAAATATAACTGGTCAGTTATAACTAAAGCTGCCCCTTCATCCTAATAAGGCATAGAAAAGTAAAAATGTAGAACCAAATCCAAATGTCAGCATATACTGATGGGGCATTACGATATGCTCAGCAACCCCATGGGACTTGCTGGAGCGACCTGCTGACGAAGCAGCAGCCCTCCTGAAAAATGCCGAATTGAATCTATCAGAGTTAACAGTTCAGAGTTCTTTATCTAAAAAAACAAAATCAGGGTTCAGAGTGTAGTACAGAGACTGAGGAGAAACATGAGAAGTAATAAGAGAATCACAGACGGTGCCATCGATTGAAATGGATAGATTGATTTACCGTCGCATGGCCGCCGGCGCCGCTTCTTCCTCCCTTGGTCTGTCTGCTAGACGGGAGCGGAGAGTGCGAGACAGCGAGAGAAGAGGGGAGAACGAGGCGGGCGGCGTGGCGCCGTTGCAGGCGAGGCGATGCTCGGCGCGGCGGCTCCCTTTTGCCAGCTTTGCCTCGAGCTTCGTGCAGGTTGCGGATAAGGCCCAGGCCCAATCCTCGTGTGTGAAACAAAGCATGGGCTGACCGCCTTGTATGCAAATACCCTAAACGGGCCCATTAGAATCGCTTAGGTTTTTTTCGTTTTCGCGCGTTCAGACGCCCGCCCGCGTGTTCGACTCGGACGCCCGTCTGATTCGGCGCCTCCCTCCCGCCGGCACTGGCAAGAGTCCCGCCCCCTCACGACAGCATAAGTATGCCAGCGCAGGGCTGGACGAGGCCGCCGCCGCGTGCGTCCCAGTTTACCCTAGGACTCTCCTTCCTCTCTGCCGCTCCGTGTGCCTCTCCGCCCTCGTCCGCCGCGCGCGGCCCATTCGCCGATGGGCAGCAGCGCGCGCACTCCGCCGGAGCACCGCGCGCGGACGAGGC
>LAPY01000615.1:47395-58210 GCA_000970635.1 Eragrostis tef
CGTCGACGCCACGTGTGTGCCGTGGGTGTTGAAGTCCCTGGGAGACAAGTAGTCGCCCTTGATCGCCTCTTTGTCCATGCCGGCGGCGTACCACCGGGCGCCGATGATCTTTCTGTTGCAGCTTGTGGCGTTGAATTCCGCGCCGGTCTGGCAGGTGCCTTTCCACCTTGCCGGTAAAGGGCCATATCCGTTGTCGTCAAAGCTTCTTGATTCAGGCCATATGCCTGTAATCGATCAAAACCGTTAAGTGCCCGGGCGATCAATAAAACCATAACACATTAAGCGAAAAGTAGTGTGGATGCGTGAAAACCTGAATCAACTACCCCCACAATGATATCTTCTCCATACTTTGCTTTCTTGAGGAGGCCAGACTGAGACGACTGGTAGTAATCGAGGCCAAGAAAATCCCAGCTCCGAGTTGTATGAATCTTGTGATGAGTGTTAGGCTTAACATGGACGACTCCGGGTAAACCTACACCGAAACCTTCTTAATCAGTTGTACTGATACTGTAAGTATTCAACACGTTGTTTCATTCTTAGGTTTGATTTTCTGACCTGCGATGGTATTAGCTTGGGATTCCGTGAGCATTGCTGCAAATCCGGAAAATCCATGCTTGTAGCTGTAGACCATGGATTTCCTAGCTTCGTCCTGTCTGTTACGTCGACAACATGAGCAAAAGCAAGAAAATATCAGCAGCCATTTGTGGTCTTCTCTTTGTCAAGATTCGAAAATCGCAGGTTGAACTACTTGTCGCACTACCTTCCAAAGACAGACGCGAGTACATCGTGGTGTGACGCGGTGACCACTGACGGGTCATCGTGCTGCTTCTCCCCCATGTACACTATGTAGAGCTGAAAATTTTTCATGAGAATGTTAACGAAATGATACAAAACAAGTGTTCCAACAAGTAGCTAAATGAAGCAAATAGACTCTGTTTCACGCCACAAAAAGTATTGATCTTACCTTGCTCGATGCATCAGCTGAAACATGCACCAGTAGTAGGAGCAATAGTAGCACAGGAGAACAGAAAGCTATTCTCAAATCCATCTCCGTTTCAGTGAGTTAATTTTGTGTTGTACGGTCGCTGATTTGTTTGGTTTGTGCCTAGCATGCACCCGTGTTTATATAGTCAGCCATCAGGGGCCATGAGTTGCAAGAACGATGCTTCCTTCTCTCCTTGACACGCGTTGTTTGTTCGAAAGTGAGTAAGAATAATTAATGTTCATACGAAAAATGGGGGAGAAACTTTCTTTGTCTTTTGCATTGGTCAGGTCCATCACACGCTTGTTACGTATGTGTAATTCAGATACAGCGTGGGACGAGGACCTTGTCAAATTTAAGTGTGGATTTAGACATGTGTAACAATTTTCTCTGAGATGGTGGGCCGACCTACTCTAATTAAAACAGGTTAGGTAAGTATGTTTGACCCAGATACCGGGTGGCTATATTATGTAAGACAAGAAGTCTTGTACACGGTTGATAGTCTTTGGCGAACTGAGACAAATTCACTGACAGACCAATATGGTTACATTTGTTTCTTCAATCAACTTGCAAAAACATATAGCGCAGTAAACATCAGTATACAAGCCGATATCACCAGTTAGTAACGAAGAAATCAAAAATTAACTGGTAAGTCTTCTGCCACTACTTACTCCCTCACGATGATTCAAGATGTCTTATACATTGAGAGTTCTTTTTCGAGCAGCTATTATATTCATGACAAATCCAATATTCCTATCTTTTTTGAGCAACTTGAATGGAACAAGTGCATTTCTCAGTTCAAGTAATTGTAGTCTAGGAAAAAAAACGATTGGAAATTTGAGTGTTCGTCATATTCTGCTATACAATATAATGTTTTTGCATTTGCCACAAATTGCAGTCCAACCTGGCAAAAGAGTCGGTCTGGATATAAAATTTATGTGTGCAGATTACAGGTTGGGTAATCCATATCTGTCAGCAACTTGCCTTAGAGAGAAGCTCCATTATGTTCTTTTTTTTTTTAAGATTACACAGTACAACTCAGATACTCATGCACACTAAAACCTTATCTCTATGAGCATCTTCGAAGACTGAGCCGATAAATTCTCTAGATTCCCGAAGTCACCAATGGTGCCTCGCTGTTGACGGCCACGTCGCCTACCGCTGAAAGCATAAATGCCGTTAAATCCTAGAAAGTTCTCTCTCACCAAGAGTCGAACCCAGGATCTCAAAGGTGTTACTCGGATGCCTTAACCACTAAGCCAAGACCCCTTTCAATTACGTTCTTCTTGGACATGAAAGAAAGCGGCTTGGATAAGTAGTCTAGCTGTCATGTCATGTTAGGTGCGCACTGAGTTTTTGACTTGATAATCAGACCAATTCACTGATTAAGACTCATATGGTTAGTTTTGCTTCAAGTCACAAATTAATAACGTAATAATTATCATTACCATATCAAAGTACCCACCTAGTTAAGAATAAATAATAACAAATATATCATTACTCTTGTACTGTACTTACTCCGTCCATTCGCAATCACAAGACGTCTAAGAAAATTGACAGTATATCACCAATGTTTATATGATGTTAGTATTAAAATATTATAGCGAATTGGGAGTAGCTTAGCTGGTTTTACCTTGTGATGGAACTTGCCATTAATCCCTGTTTGAGTCTCGGTGCTCATATTTACGGATCAACACACAACGTGTATAGGCGCCTGTTGTTACTTCATCAATGTCAAGAGTGAACACTTTATATATTCATGAACAAAGTATAAGAGTGATTTGAACTAAAGAAGTGCACTTCAAGTTCAGGTATTGACTTGCAAAATACAATTTAAAATTCAAGTGTATACATATTTTACAACACAAATAATATTTTGCATCAAAATATATTTTTATCCATAAATCTGGTGATGCCGCTTTTCCGTGTGCCCAACTTGATGGTATTAAATGTACCATTTTTTTTCTATGTTTAGTCGTGTTGAGTATGTGGCATCAAGAATAGATAGGATCAAAAGGTTTCAGAATCAGTCAAGTACGTTTTCAGCCAATCACAACCTGCCACGTTACACAGTTCACAAAAAAAAACCCTGCCACGTTACATTGAGGCAGTTGTAAAAAAGATTTGTGGACAGATTTCACAAACCAATCCAAGAAAGAGATCCAAACATTTTTAGAGCATACAATTTTTTTTGATCGACGCACCTAGATAAAAGCTTATTTATATACTACTTTGTAACAAAGTGGGTCATACTGATTTTGGGGCAAGTAAAATTTGATGTCTTCATCACTCAACGAATGATAGCTATTAGATGTGGAGATATCATGGGCATAAAAATTTGATTATTTATATGTGTCAAACAGTAACATATTATTGGTTAGCGATCAATATGAAACATAAACTCTGGTATCTTAAAGAAAACATATCCTTAAGCCTTGTTCGGCAAAACAGTTTTGAAATCAGAGCAGGCATGTGGCCAGGACAGGATTCGATGGATCCTGCCGTTTCACTCAAACCACCTCGCGTCTGAAACCACTCGCTGAATTAAAACTGCTCATCAAAATACACGTTTGTTTAGTCCATGTTGTTTCCTGATCATCAAAAGAGTGCACAAAGAGGCTTGTGCCAATCCACTCCTAGCAACAAGGATGGCTGTCACTAGGAGAGGAACGCACAGATAAACAGCAAGCAAAATCTGAGCACATTTTCTTATCCTAGCATCAGACACTTGGATGAGTAATAGCAAATACTGATAAGAATTCACCTCGTTTCAGCAAAAGTGCTTGCCCGATAGAAACACGGATCGGAATATTCATTTGAAAAACACTTTTGGTCCCATGAACAGACTATTCAGACATCTATAGAATTTTGATAACACATACAATATATCACAACGATCCTCATTGTAGGAACAGGTTGCAGGCCTTCATTTGCATGGTTGCAAGCCTAGTAGCACCACTTGCACCTGGTTGACTTGCCATCCTATTCAAGAGAAAGAGCAGTAAATATCACTTTTGTTATTCAATCAATATGCGAGTAGCAAATTGCCATAAATGACTGCAACATAAAGTCTAGTGAGTAGAGTAAGTTTCCAAATAAGCAGTTATCTATTTGTGTGCATGAGCAAGAATTTTTTGGATGGACCACATTAGGATCAGGTGCTTTGATAAAACGACGTGAAAGAACGGGAATGACTTTTTTGAAGAAGTGCCTGATGTGGTGGTGGAATGTGTCATTGCTGTGGTGGAAGGTTATTTGAAGATCTTCAAAGGATGAGTTATGGCTCAGCATATAAAGAAAGAACCCAAGCTTCTCCTCCACTTTTATCCTCGTCACAGACAAGCTTGTTTCTTCTCAGGTAATCAACCAAGTATCTGAAGATTGGAGCTTCCATCCGAAAATGCACCCGACAGTTCTTCACATGACCTTGCAGCAGCCGGCGAACCTTGACTTCTCCTGATTCGTCGAAAGAATGACGCGGTTTCTTTTCCCCTCCACTACTAGAACCCAGTAGCATCATGTCATCATCTTCTTCCTCCCTTCTCTTTCTCTTTCTGATCTGATCTCTTAATGACATATTCATCGGAACTAATTAAATAGTAGCAGATTCAGAATAGATGTACTAGAAAAATAACTGAAAAAACATCCTAAATATCTAAAATGTTCAGAAATCAGGACAAGTGACCATCTTGCTACGCTACTAATCATATTCAGAACATTAGAATTTTTTTTTTGGCAAAAGTCAGAAGTACATCAGCTAACAACCATGAAAGATCAATAATTCATAATTAAAGCAGAAAGTAGGATAGATTCCAAGATACCTTCTGGTGGAGTTAGTACCGGATCCCAAGAAGGGGGAGGCTCGTCTTCCCCAACTCAAGCCGGTGCTGGAATGATCTACAAGGTATAAAGGCAAAAAAGAATCCAGTCAAGTCAAATCAAAAGAGTAGTCTAAGAAGCTCACATAAAAAAGCAGTCCAACATGAGGTACAGGTGCAAAAATCACAACTAGCTACGACCTCTACTGATAAAACCATTACCAATACATTACACCACACTAGTAAAAATCTCATAACACAAGTACTAGATAAGAAGCTAACTAAACATCTATCAAAACAGATGACGACAGGAACACCCCGTCGAAACAGATGACGACAGGAACACCTAAATTTATAGAACCACTCGAAACACAAGCTTCAAATTACTGAAAACAAGCACAAAAAGGCAACAAGTCCTGATCTCTTGACCAAATTCAGACTACGTCGAATCTGTGAAATGAAGAGATAACAACCAAACTTAGCCTGATCAAGTGATCAGTAGTAGTTAGTTACAGGCGACGAGCATCTGCTAAACACTGAACTCTTTTTGAAACATACAGTAGGAGTGAGTGTACAGAGACAACAATTTCCACCGTAGTACACACCTGCTGCTCGATCTCCCAATGCAAAAATTACTAGCTGCATCTCAGTAAAAATCTCATAGCACAAGTACTAGATAAGAAGCTAACTAAACATCTATCCGGAGTCAACATCATTTACGGAAGTACTAGAGACAACAATTTCCACCCTACAACAACTGCTTGATATCCCAGT
Organism: Eragrostis tef; assembly: GCA_000970635.1. Classification (NCBI taxonomy): domain Eukaryota; kingdom Viridiplantae; phylum Streptophyta; class Magnoliopsida; order Poales; family Poaceae; genus Eragrostis; species Eragrostis tef. The sequence goes on from LAPY01000615.1 coordinate 52,970, forward strand.
GCAAAAATTACTAACTGCAGCTCAGAAAAAAAAGTTCTCATAGCACAAGTAGAAATGGCTACTAGATAAGAAGAGGGTACTAGTTTGCCTCAAAAAAGGTTGGCTTAAACAAGGTTGAACACTTGCCCCTGCACAAGTAGAAATGGCCACTAGAAATTCACTACGCATCAACCGGGTAGCACTTGCTCCTGCACATGCAACGGTACACCATGGGGGCACGGCGACGGAGCACTTGAAACTCACCATGACGCGGCTGCACGGCGAGCACGCCCCCCATGCGTGCGTGCAGTCCGGCAGGCTCGACCCCGTCGCGCACATCTCCTCTTGCAGCAGTGGCAAGCTGCCGGAGTCCCCGGCCCCGGTAGCGCGAAGCTGAGCCTCCAAGATCACGGCAACCACGGCAGCAGCAGTGGCAGGCCAAGATGGCACGGCGTGCCAGCGGAGAAGAGGAGAGGGGAGGGAAGAGAGAGCGCCACGATCGAGGGATTACCGGAGAGAAGGACGCCAGCCCGCGCCGCCGCCGAGTCGTCGTGTCGTCGCCGCCGCCGCCGCTAGGTCAAGCACAACCCTTCGCTCCGCTGTTTCCGATCCGGAGGGTCCAACTCTAGTTTCTCTTCCGGGAGATCGGGGAGGAGGAAAGGCCGGAAAGGTCCAGGATTTAGAACGGGCTGGCCTAACCGAACATCTATTCATGGGCTGGACTCTTTTGAGGCCTGCTAGAATAATTCCGGCCGGAAAGGCGGCCTTCCTGGCCCGGTTCGGCCTAACCGAACAAGGCCTTGTTGGTTTCAAGTGTGAGTGAATCTTTCTCGATTTTAGTCATTTGAAATGAGTTATATTCATTTTAGCACAATATGAAACACCTGAAATATTGAATGTATCTCCATGTTCTGAATAATGATTTACATGAAACACTGGGTAAACGGAATTAAAGAATAATTAAAGAATCTAAAGTACACATGAGGTTGCAGTGACATTTTCCTTCTATGAATTGGTTCATGCAGGGCATGACCTGGAACAGATTTAGGACGTATCCGCTATAAAATCCTCAATCACAGTGCGAACCGCGACCGGGATTCTCACCGAGTGGGAGTCACCATCCAACCATGTCAAGCTGCCAAAGGTGTAGCCACCCTGCACCCACTGCTTCGCCTTGATCGTCACCCGAAACGTCGCTGTCTTACTACCACCATGGAACCGGAGGACAGACGGCTCCACAGACGTATCCACTCCTGCCGGAGCTTCGACCACTGCATGGTAAGTCGCATCCGCCGGCCCGACGTTGGTGACCGTCCGCAATACCGTGACGGAGCCCTTGAGGTTCGGCACTGCGATGGATGGGAGATTGAGCTGGTAGAGTTGCCCAGCGTAGCTCTTGCATTCATCCTTGGGTCCAAGCGTGCAGTTGAAGTACTTAGTGTACTCTCTGGCGTCTATGTCGTAGACCAGGCCGGGATCAGCCGCCTTGTCCGGGTTCATGTGCCCTCCGCCGAAGTCGAACGGGTCAGCCAGTTTCCTCGGCATGCCCTCTGCTTGGATCGGCATGCCGAAACGGTCAGTCACGGATGCTGCATACCAGATACAAAAGACCAGGTTAGTTATTGATCTTTGTTTTTGGGAATTAGGTTAGTTATTGATCTGACCGTATTAGCAGACAAAGGTAAGAAAACGCAAAGAATATTTTGCAGTGTAAAACTGATGCTTGCCTGTGGTGACAATGGCGGACTTGATCATGGCGGGCGACCAGTCAGGGTGAACTGACTTGAGCAGCACAACAACGGCCGACACGTGGGGGCACGCCATGGACGTTCCGGACTTGAACCCATATGCGTTGCCAACAGCAGCCAAGATGCTGACTCCAGGTGCAGCTATGTCAGGCTGTTGAAATAACGGATATAAGTTTCAGAAGGCGGCGACCACAATTCACATAATAATGCTGATGAATATCTAGCGTTCATTTTAATTTGATCCGCATGGCAGATTACAAGAGCTTAGTCGTCACCTTTATGATGCCAGGAAAGTCGATGCTCGGTCCTCTCGACGAGAATGCGGCGACTCTCGGCGATAGCACCCCGTTCCCAACCACGCTCCTGGTCCTCGAGATCCTCACAACTGGTGCACTGCATGTGACAGAGAAGAATTAGCCTGGGACACGGAAGAAACATAGTGGCATGCATGGCTTATCCGGCAAAGACATGAACCACGGACACTTACTCCACACTGTTCCCGTAGATCCTGATCCTGTGTGCGGCCTCGAAGTCGACAAGCACGCAGGGCATGATTCCCCTGCAGAAGATGGTGGCATCGATGGAATTCCTACTATTCTGTGCGTAGATCAGGCCCTTAGCCCCAGCCATGGCGACACGCCTAACGGCATCCATGAAATCTTGTGGCGGCGGCGACGATGACGCATTCGACATCGCCGAGCACAGCACGACCATGCCAGTGACGTTGATGGATTCCAGCGTTTGCTCGTCGCAGCTGCACAATCGGTTTAGTTAGTTAGTTAGTTGGCTCCCGCTACGGTAGTCCCAAATAATTATAAACCGTCCATCTAAATAGATCTCGAGGCAAAAGATGAAGTCTTGCACATTAAGGTGCAAGACTTTGTATTTTGGAAAGAGGAGCACGTTATGCCTAGAAATTTTAAACCCTGCTGCATTATTTTTTGGAAGTTCTTTTTGTTTGGAAAGAAGATCACGTCAAGCCTAGGAAATTTGCACAGTGCTTCTTTTTTTGGAAACAGGATCATAATTTGTTTTCGCTCATTTTGTTTTGGACATGTCTTTTTTGCTAATCGTTTCATGCCATGCAACAAGTTTGAAAAAAAAAAGAACGTGACATGCAACAAGAGAAGAACGAGGCGTGCTATCAAAAAACACATGTCAGTTTGTTGCTGGTTTTGTTAGCCATAAGAACAGCTAGCTAAATTGCACACGTAAACCAAGAACGTGTCAGTTTGTTGCCGGTATTAGTATACTAGAGACTGGCCAATTTATCCATTATTTCATAAAAGAAACGTGTCATTGGTACATGAGTCGTTTGGCACATAACAACTCACGTCGATGTAGATTTTTTGTCCAATCGCCAGATCAAGGGCGATGGAGAGATGAGGAGCAATTTCCTTATAGTTGTTGGGGTCTAAACAGGGAGGAGATCGGAGTTGCAGGGAAGGATATCATTGGAGCGGCTTCCTTGCTGATTTTAGGATTTTATATTTACTTTTAATTAGATAAAATCAATAGTTGTGATTGATTTGTTGTCTTGCACCCTATGGTGCAAGAGTAGAGAGATGGGACTACCGTAGCATTGCCCAGTTAATTATTTACAGTTATCAGAGTCAAGGTCCAGCCCGTGGAATAGATCACAAGTCACCACTGTAAAATATGTCCATTTCCTAACCTGTCCGCACCAGTAAGCGGGTAGAAGTCGCTGCTGTTCAAAGTTGCATTGAAGTAAAGTGATTGCCCCTGCAATATATTACACATGATCAATAATGCCGTACTAATCTTGTTTAATTTCTAGTTGATGAATCATTGTAGTACTGTTTTAGACAGTAAAACTGCTCTATGTAAGTACTCACCACCAGCTTCTCGTTGTTCCCGAGCGTCATCACGGTCGGGAAGGACCGATCAATGGTGCTGGCGGCCACCGTCAAGACCCACGGCACGGCATTGCCTATCGTATGCGCCGCGGGGCCTCTGTTCCCGGCGGAGAACACGACGGTGATCCCTCGCGCCACGGCGTGCAGCGTCCCGGGAACCTCCGACGACAGGCCCAGCGACAGCGACAGCACGTCGACGCCGTCGTTAATGGCGTCGTCGACGGCCGCAAGGACCGTGGCGACGCTGCAGTCGGCCCTGCGTCCCCAGCACGCCTTGTAGACGGCCAGCCTGGCGCGCGGCGCGCCGCCCGATGGTCGACGCCACGTGCGTGCCGTGGCCGCCGAGGTCCCTGGGCGACATGTAATCGCCCTTGATCGCTTCGGCGTCCATGCCATCAGCGTACCACCGTGCACCGATGATCTTTCTGCCGCAGCTAGTGGCGTTGAACGCGGTGCCGGTCTGGCATGTGCCTTTCCACCTCGCGGGCAATGGGCCGTATCCACGGTCGTCGAAGCTCGGTGATTCGGGCCATATGCCTGAAATGTAAGCATCGATCCACTTTTACTTTGCTGATCACTGCGTGTTATTGCTATAACAAATGATCTGTAAGAGTCAAATTACAAAAAAGGTGTGACTGCAGACCTGTGTCAACCACCCCGACAATGATGTCTTCGCCGTACTTTGCGTTCTTGAGGAGGTCAGACTGTGATGATTGGTAGTAATCAAGGCCAAGGAAATCCCAGCTCCGAGTAGTATGGGTTTCGTGATGAGTGTTTTCATTAACACTGACAACCCCCGGAAAAGCTGCACCGAAACTTCCTTCATTAGTTTTACTGATCTTGTGTAACAAGCATGCAACATGTTCTTGAAGGGAACTTGTTCTTACTACCTGCGATGGTCTTGGCTTGAGAATCAGTGAGCATTGCTGCAAAACCGGAAAATCCATGCTTGTAGCTGTAGACAATAGATTTCTGAGCTTCATCCTTACTGTAACATCAACAAGATGAGCAAAAATGCAAGAAAATGTGAGCAGCCGTTTGGGGATTTTGTGATGAAGATGCGGAAATGGTAGCTTGAATTAACTACTTGTAGTACCTTCCAAGGACAGATGTGAGTACATCATGGTGCGATGCAGTGACTGCCGACGGATCGTTATGCTGCTTGTCCCCCATGTACACAATGTAGAGCTGAAAATTTTCATGGAAACTTTATCGAATTAGCAAAGTGATCCAAGTAACTTTATGAAGCAAAATTCGGTCGCATTTTGATGACATAGGAAGTGGTAGTATGATCTTACTTTGCTCGAGGCATTAGCTGAAACTGGCACCAGTAGTAGGAGCACCAGTAGCACAGGAGAACAGAAAGCTAATCGCAAATCCATCCTCGATTTCAGTGAGTCTATTTTGTGTTGTACGTGTCTCTGATGATTTGGTTGCCTTGTTCCTAGCATGTATCGTGTTTATATAGCAGACTCCGGCGGCCATGAGTTGCAAGAACGATGCATCCTTCTTTCCCCGGCCGCGTTATTAGGTTGCACGTGAGTAAGACTAATTCAAATTCATACGGAAAGCGGGAAGCAACCTTTTTTTTTGGGGGGGTGGGGGGGTGGGGGGGGGGGGGCTTTGTTCAGGTCAAT
>LAPY01000615.1:113453-129823 GCA_000970635.1 Eragrostis tef
GAGCGGCCGCGTCGCCTTTGGGGCGGGCTGCTTCAGCGAGGACGTCGTCGTCGTCAACCCCATCACCGGCGCGCGGCAGAGAATCCATGTAGGCGTGTCGCTTCTGGGTACTGATCCACGATACAGCCAAGTGCTGGCTGCCGGCGCCGGCGCCGGCGGTGTCGACTCGCTGTTCGCCGTCGACGGGGACAAACTTATGTTGTGGCGGCAGGCCCCGGGCGACGGCGAGGAGTGGTCGACGTGTGCCGTGGCGGCGACATTGGAGCACCTGAGCAGCCCCATCTTGTCAGCAGTCAACTGCGACGGCTGCTACTACCTGTTGCACGCTGATGGGTCCCTTTCCATGGTCGACGCCACGGCGCCGGAGCCACTTCGTATGGAGAAGCTTCCGGTGGCGAGGTTGGTGGACCCGTTGGGCGGCCACTACGTGAGTGGGCACCTACTCGAGTCGGAAGGGGAAGTCCTCTTCGTCCAGCCACAGGTTACCTACAACGAAGGTGGCTCCCTCTCAGTTGGTTGCTTCGAGGTGCACAAGTTGGACCTGAAGGAGAACTGCTGGACAAAGGTGAACGAGCTGCCCGGAGACCGAGCCCTATTCGTGAGCGCAGGGTCATCGTTCGCCGTGCGCGCGTCGGACACGCCAGGCTGCAGGAGGAACTGCATCTACTTCGTCAGCGAGAAGCGGTACTACTTGAACCCGGCCTGCCATGAAGGCCGTGGAAGCTCGTGGGGCGTGTACTCCATGGAAGACCGGAGAGTTTTGTTTGAGCACGCCGTCACGGGGCCGGGTAGCTTCACGGAGGCGATGTGGTTCTTGCCTAGACTAGTCCACTGCAGCTCTTATAAATAGATCATGCATTTCGGAGGTTTGTTCTTGAACAGAAATTTAAATATAGTCCCGCACTCTCTCCATTGCTCACTTGTCTATATTCTAACCAAGCTTGAGCTCTCGCATGATGGTGGGTGATATTCTCCAATATGTTTTCGGATTTTTGATATGCGACATCGTTCAATGTTTGCCTTATTTCTTACAGAACTCCATTCCAACACGATTGTAAGTTAAGGTAGCTTTACCTAGAGTGGTCAATCTCAACTAGTTTTTTATCCACTAAAAGCAATTAAAAGGCATTCTGATATGAATCAGAAAGCTATAATGTACAAAAGGTAGTGGACCGTTGGTCCCAACACGATGGCTTGACAGAAAATGGAATACTTACTTTGCAATAATAGTCAAACACCTTAATTTCGATTTTCAAAAGGGAGGCGGCCAGGGGATCAACCTTGGGCAAAGGTGGAAAAGTTAGTTGAGCATCAAGCCGTATTCGTGTTTCCAAAATCATATCTTTCATCGTGCACGTGTATACATGGCAGGATGCAGGAGAAACTGCTTTTATTTTGTCAGCAGAATGAGGTTCATGGGATGCGTACACGGACATCATAGTCGCTCAGCCAGAAAGATGCACGACACCACCTATGACCTATATGGTTCTTACCTACCGGTGTATCCAAATCTTACAAAATGGTTCTTACCTACCATATCTAAATCTTACTACATTATATAGGTCATCTTTATGGTTCCTACCTAGTCCGAATCTTTCATTATAGGGGCAATTATATTCTTTTTTTAGCAAGATATAATTTCAAGGGGCAACTATATTCTTCAGTCAACTGAATTTCAAGAGGCTTGCCTCTTGCCTACACTGGAGCAAGTCATCGTATGTCTGACACGTGTCACCGATTCCGACTGTCAACAAGTTTCTCTAGTCCTGTTTTTTGGGCCTCCGTGTCATTAGCACCGGCATTTCGCTTGCTTTGACTTAGTCAACACTCCATTTTCACTAGCTTTCTTGTTCTTCTTGCTCCTCACTGACTTCGTTCCATTGGCATGCATCTCGCTCATCCGACCCTAATCCTCTGCTTGGTTGAGATCCTCCTGTTAGGGATCTACCCCCGAGAAGATCACCCCGCCTCTCATCTCAGCAGGAGAAGGTTTAAATGGCTAGTTTTTAGTTGCGAGGGCTTGGTTTCTGAGCTGACTGCTTCTCCATCGGTGCATGCTTCTCTCATTCTATCGATTCACTCTGATAACTTCATCTTTGAGTTTTTTTAGCCATGCCACATGTCAAAGTAACAGGAGGAGGTCTCTCTTGGGGCATGAAAACACGCGGTAAACGAGTATCCACACCTTCATTCGTCTTTATTATATTGACCCTCTAGAAAAAAAAAACGGGGACCTGGACCTCAACAACCTCAAGCTGGGGCTAACAGACACTACACAATCTGAATAGTGAAGAACTGAGAAGGATATGGGTCACTACAAATATTTTTGTATGGTATATGCTTGTAATTTAGTTGGTAATCAAGGGTACTATGATCTATTGTAAAATGCCCCGCCATCTATCCTATAAGTACCTCCTCTCCACCACAGAGAGGGGGGTTGGGGGGGGGGGGGGAACCTTTGTCATTGACACATTGAGGTTAACAGTGTTCTATTCTCGGTTTACTTATTTCATCATGTCTGCGTTTTAGTATCTTGGTCTGAAAACCGAACACCTCCTACTATTGACCATCAAGTTGACTCCATTCATTTTATTTTACCCTCTTAAACAATTCACTTTATCTATTTCACCTCTTAAACAAAATGATGGCTCATTTTTCTCTCATAAACAAATTCATTCGGTCTAACATGCACCCAATTGAAGTTGGACTTTTTTTTTTATCTCAGCCTGCAAATGGAAATTTAAAAGCTCAATTTTTGCATGATGGAATCATCACACGCTGACCATGCAAAGAAGTCCATTACGCAAACCGCTACTCATAGTATTTTTGGAATTCACGATCAGCAAAAGAAATCGACGGCACAAAGGAGTCTTACGTGCCCTGCCCTTTACGTTTTATGTCCACTGAAATGATATCTCATATGCTTGCAAGAAACGCAAGCAGGGCTCACAATCGCGCTCCACATGGAAATCTTGCCGTCGCTCCCGATGCAGCCGACCAACGGCGCGGCCGCCACGGCGTGCACAAGCACCGCAGCTGACAAGGTAAGCGACAGCGACACGGCCGGCGGCGGACCACCAGTTGAGCTCCCTCTCCACCTCACGGAGAAGTTGCTCCGCCACATGAGCTTGCTGAACTCAGCGCGCCTCGCCACCGTCTGCACGTCCTGGGCGAGCACCGTCTCCGCGCTGCTCGCGGCACCGGTCCCCCACATCTACGTTTGCACGCCGACGGACGTCGACGAGTCCGGCCGCCGCGGGCTCGTCGTCTCCGTCGCGCTCGACGGGGCGCGCTCGCCACCACCGGCGACGATCCCTGCCCGCGTGCGCTCGTCGGACACGAACTGCCTTCGGTGCATCGGCGCCACGGCGAGCGGCCGTGTGGCTTTCGCGGCGAGCTGCTGGAGCAAGCACGTCTCGTGAACCCGATCACCGGCGAGCACCGGACCATCGACGTAGGCACGCAACGTATCGATCCACTTCAGCGTCGAGTGCTAGCTTCCGGCGCCGGCAGTGAGTCCTTGTTCGCCGTGCGGCGGCGAGACGGCCGAGAAGTGGTCGTGGTCGTGGTGTGCCATGGCGGCGAAATTGCATCGGCGCCCGATCAACCCCGTCTCGTCTGCGGTCAACTGCAACGGCTGCTTCTACCTGTTGCGCGCCGACGGGTCCCTGTCCATGGTCGACACCGCCGCGCCGGCGCCGCTTCGCATGGAGAAGCTTCCCGTGGCGAGGCTGGTGGACCCATCGGGCGCCCCCTGCGTGAGTGGCCACCTGCTCGAGTCGGACGGGGAGGTCCTCTTCGTCCAGCAAATGGTAGTCGGCACGGAAGGCGTGTCCCTGTCAGCTTTTGGGTTCGAGGTGCACAAGTTGGACGTGAAGGAGCAACGCTGGACGAAGGTGAATGAGCTGGCCGGCGACCGAGCCCTTTTCGTGAGCGCAGGGTCATCATTCGCCGTGCGCGCGTCTGACACTCCAGGCTGCAGGAGGAACTGCATCTACTTTGTCGGCGAGAAGCGGTACTACTCAAATCCCGCGTGCAACAACGAAGGTCGGGGAATCTCGTGGGGTGTGTACTCCATGGAAGACAGGAGAGTTTTGTTCGAGCACGCCGTCACAGGGCCGGGAAGAGGCACGGAGGCGATGTGGTTCTTACCTAGAGTAGTCCAGTGCTGCGTTAGTAAATAGATCATGCACTAGAAGAGTTGCGCGCCGTTTGGCGCGCCCCTGTACCGTCCAACCATCTGCTTGAGTCCATTGCTGCATTACTTGTCAAAATAGTGACGAATATAATGAAGCTCAATCAAGTTCATATCAACAGAGCTAAATGTGCTTTTTAAAAAGAAAATTCAGAGCTAAACGTGACCTTTCTCTGAGACCAAGCGAAGTCTCAAGCTGCTCAACTTCCTTCATGAAGATTGAGAAAAGTATAATGGCATTTTAAAGGCCTGTTTGGACTGTTACCGAAGTACGCCACGCCGGAAGTGCGGTCGCGCCGCAACTGCGGCGGCCGTTTCGTCCGCCAGAAACTTGGCAAGTTGTGGCGTGAAAAATGAACTGCACGGCTGAATAGCAATTGTGGCACACCGCATGTTCGGCAGCAAAGCAAACAGCATCCTCAATCGGTGTGGCGTGCCGAACCTATGGTGTGGCAAAGTTTGGACACCAGTTGACAGCTTGATCATCCAACGAATAGTGAGGAAAAAAAGTCCAATAATGAACTACTCATAGAAGTAAATTTCTCTCAAAGAAACTGTAAAAACTACTCCCTGCATGTTTTTTCATTCGTGGCCATGAGGCAGTTGTTACTTGCGCCTCAAACCCTGCACTCTAAATCTTCCACACAAAAAAAAACAACCGACCAGAAAAATCCCACCAATGCATTTAAGACTTTCATATATTCTTTTTCTATATATCCTCATGTACATCAGTAGAAGCTAGAGCTAAAGATTCACTGTTTAGGTGATTTATTAAGAACTTAATACCATATTACCCTCAACCTGATGTTTTTCCTTTAAGTTCATAAATAATACAGCCTTTTGAGACTTCTCACTTCTATTTCTGCCACTGTAACACTATACAGCTAGTGGTTTGACCATATGCTAGCATTTGCAATTAGGAAATACTTTGGTAGCCGAACTGTTGAAAGGAAATATGGGATTCCCCGTCATCTTACAGTAAATAAGAATTTGCTTAATTTTGAATCCATATTTGTGCGCACACCAGTCTAGTAGAACTGTAGGTTACCTATACAAAATTTAAATCTTGATCTGCACATATGAACTTGCATATCTAAAAGGCAAAGTTCTGTTGGCATCTAAAAATAAAAAATAGATTTGTACAACACCGATCTTAAACATGAAGCAGTATTTCAGCTGGAATTTCATTCTATGAAAAGAAGATCGAAATATGCATAACAGCTTCTGGCTAAGTAGTTAATCACATGTTGCAAATTGGTCATCAATTCCTTGTACCCATTGGCCATTGCTATTCTTTGGTTGGCTGGGCAGCACCGGCCATACAGTTCCATGGCCCCTCTCTTCCCGTGCATAGGTCTGGCAACACATCGCTGCACTCCGGCTATTGCTGAAAAATCCGTACATGATGTTTGTAAGCACCATCAGCTTGCCGTTGTCGACGGCCAGTTCGCTGATTTGTTGTAGAAGTACGAAGCATATACAGCACATATGGCTACATGGACATTATCACAAACATTTGGTCTGCGTACGGATTGCAGCTGATCAAACATCTACAAAGGCGCATAGGGAAAACAACGTTTGCACTTTGGATCGCACTTCCGTTCTGAATCGAAGCCTTTCTTGTTTTCTCTGCCTCCTAATGCCGCCGTCGGACTCCCCTGTTGGGCCTCTGCGCTGAAGCGTAGCGCTGCTCTGACCTCCATGCCATCCCAACTACCTTGGTCTCTGCCACGTTCCGATTGCTTCCCCCAACCCACGGGTCGTATTCTCACACAGCTGTAGAGCATACTCGCGCGACTGGAGCAGGTGCTTGTCCTCCTTCTTCAGCTCGTGCTGGAACGGCACCACCACCAAGCCGTTCGCTGTCGGAGGGTAGCAGCGCCGATGAGGACGACGGCTTGCACGATACGGACACAGGAAATGCCTCTAGTGCCAGTCTAGTCCTGAGGTTTGCTGCCGTCCGCATCATGCTTGGGAAGAGGACTCAAGGCTACCGGCGGCGGTCGAGAGATCGGCCGGGAAGGGGACCGAGGGAGAAAGAGACGCGAGAGAGTTCGAAAACTTCGGACAAGCAGCTAATCGGGTGAAGACTCAACCCGACTTGTATCGAACGACCAATATCCTCAGATGGGCGTATCGGACGGCCACCGTTAACGGGTCTACGTGGACATATCCACGACCCGCGAACGCGACCGCGTTGGGATAGTAAGAGATTTCATAAGCTAGTTTAACTTGAACTGAAATATTAATATAGTCCCTCATTCTCTCAATTGCTCTCTTCTCTGCATTTTCATCAAGCTTGAGCAGGGTGATCTTGTCCACTGTTTTTGTTTCGGGACATTATTGATAGGGGCAATTGCATGGTTATCCCTGTTTTGAGTGTTAATTATGAGTTTGCCCTCATTTTTTCAACTTTGCATCGTTGCCCTTGTTTTCATCCAAGTTGTTGCATTGTTGCCCTGTTTTGATGAAAACAATTACAACTTTGCCATCAAAATAGGGGCAATGGTGCAACAAACTTGTTCAAAGCAGGGGTAATGGTGCAAAGTTGAAAAAACGAGAGTAAAATCATAATTGAGGTACAAAGTAGAGGCACTCATGCAATTATCTCTTTTTGATACGCAATAACGTTCAATGATTGTCTCATTTCTTACAGATCAACTTCAAGCCGATATTATGATTATTGTAAGTTATTAGGTAGCTTTACCTAGCGTTGTCATAGTCTCAACTAATTTCTCATCCACTTCAAGCAATTAAAAGTCATTCTGATATCAATCAGAAAGCTACAATATTGTACAAAAGTAGTGGGCCTTAGGTCCCAGCACGATGGCTTGTTGAAAAATGGACCACTGTCCAATAATATTTTAAAGATCAAACACATTAATATATATCGGTTTTACTTTTACAAAAGGGAGGCGGCCTGGGGAAGGGTATATAAAGATGAATTTCAGTATAATCCTAAATTACATTAATTAATATAAAAATAAAAGAAATTAAAACATGTAAAAGTTTCTCGCAAAATGTCAAAAGGGGGGTTTTAAAGATAAATTGCAGTATGTTCTAATAGGGAGATCCTCTTTGACGTACCACTTGTTGAAAACAAATATAACCTACGGCCACCGTGTACTGAATACTGAGCACCTTCATTGCCTTTTTCATGTAATAACTGAAATATGTGAAAGACAAATGGGTGCGTTACTTTACACAATCAGTTTATTCATTCAAAATGTGGCATCATATCTGCTAAACTTTGTCTAAACAGGAATTTAATATTTTTCATGCAGGAAAAATAAACCATGCCTTGCAATTAATTCAAGTATGTGGATTTCCCGGAAGAAATGTGACTGCTTATTGATCAAACAAATGAAGAACAAGGAGTAAGGGCTGCAGATCCTGTTGCTCGAATGCTGAAGGACATGGATTTTCCCACAAGAGACTTTGTATATATAACTTGTTTTAGACTCTTCTGTCACAAACATCTGTTCTGAGATTTAGTGTATGCAGATCAAAATTTGTGATATGTTCTTCTCGTTGTATAGTACTTGGTTTAATGGAAGTAAAAATGATGTTATTTTACAACCTGTGACATCTGGTGCTCTTTTGATTTAAAGATATATTGACTCAAGATTGCAAATTTTAATCAAATCTGTAAGAAACAACAGCTCCCTAAAAACAAATGTTTGTTCTAGGTAGCAACGGACACAAGCGTTGCTGGTTTTCATGCATATCCGTTGCAAGCTTGCAACGTATATTTGGCTTAGTTACCAACACATACATATGTGTTCCAACAGACCCTAGCAACGCCACCTGTAGTAACGTATAATGGATGCGTTGGTATTGCCATTAGCAACGCTTAAATAGACTTTTAGCAACAGAAATATGGGTTGCTATAGGGGTGTTTCTCTTGTAGTGATACTAGGCGTATAGAATTAACGCTGGACGAAAGTGGAGAAAGCTAGTTTAGAAACAAGCCCGTATTGGTGTTTCCAAAATAATCTTTCATCATGCACGTACGTGTATACATGGTAGGATGCATTGCAGGAGCAACTGCATTTATGTTGTCAGAAAAATTAGCTACTGTTCTGAATGGAGAAAAAAAGATGGAGAGGACTCATAGAATACCGGCAGGTTTTTTTCTTATTAGAAAGAGTGAAAGACGTCGCTCAGGCAGAAAGATGCACGGCACCACCATATCTTACCTACTAAATCCAAATCTTACAATATATACCACCTATATGATTCTTACCTACTACATATATATAAAACTACATTAGATGCCACCTATATGGTTCTTACCTACTACATCTGGATTTTAGATTATAGGGGCGACTATACGTCAACTGAATTTCAAGCCACTTGGTTGCACAAAAAAAAAAAAAATCAAGCCACCTGTCTCCCTCGCCAACACTCTTAAGCATGTCTACCTTTATGGACGTGTGTCATCAGCTTACCTTGCGATCCTAACTTCCGACAAGTTTCTCTAGTCCTACTGCTTGGGCCTTCTTGTCATTTATATCGGCATCCCACTTGCTTTGACTTGGTCAGCACACTGTTTTTATTAGCCTGTTTGTGCTTCTTGCCCTCCATTGACTACAACCGACATCTTCATCATCCGGCCCTAAGCATCCACGTGGTCATGATCCTCCTGCTGTTGACCAACTATATTTTCTTCTTGTCCAACTATCTCAACACTTTCGTCAACTCAGATTTGTCATAAACGATAATCATATTTAGTGATAACTAAATTAATTTAAGAATTAATTCAATTTAACTCTCACTACGTACCGTCCGTCATTGAAGCCAGCGTTGCCGCCACCATAGCGGCTTGGGCCCCTCCCCCTCTCTCATGTAGTACTGCTAGTTTGAGTCATAGGTTTAGGATTTAAGTTTTCCCATGAGAAATATAGAACTTTGTATTACAAAATTGTTTGCCATTTGAAAAAATTACACTAAAAGGCTAATATTGTCGGCCACTTGTACTAAAACTATCGGAGATTCGTAGAAATCTTGTAGTGCATGTGACTGAAAAATAAATTTCTTACCATTGATATTTATAGCCACAATTTGCATGAGTTTCAACTACAAGGATCTTATTACTTAAAAACGATGATATAATATAATAAATTAAGGTCATATACTGAGAATTTTACCACCTCAGGATCCATTTGAAACAAGTGTAGCAATATGCAGGCCGTGGGCAGCGGCCTTTATCAGATAACTTTTTTTCCACGACTGTTTTATGAGATAGCTTTCATAATATGTAACTCATATATTCTAAAAACATACAAATTTGTGAGAAAGTTATGGTCAAAACTATAGAAAAGTTTAACTTAGAAACCTAAACATACAACCTTTTCGAAATTAAGGGATTTTATCCTATGAACCTTATATTCTAGGGGCAACTGTACTTCGGTCGACTAAATTCAAGGAACCGCGCTCCATGGACACTTGCAGTGAACCAGCAGCAGCAGCACTGACCAACCAATGCCACAGTGGCATTCCTGATGCCGTCGGTCTGCCGCCCCCACCCCCGTCACGCTGTTGTATCTTCCTCCCCAGCCTAGCCTCGGCCTGTTGTGTCAAGCGGGCCCTTACCGCCTTGCGAACCCATCACCTTACCTACCCCTCTGCTAGTCCTGTTCAAAGAAGATAACACATCATGAGCATGAACATATAACGTGCATGCCTTCTGATAGGGATCAACAATCTGAAACCGTGTCAATGCCACCGCTCCATGTTCAAGGTTTCAGTGTTTTCTGCAGTTAGAGCGAATAGGAGACCGCACCATATTAATTATTTGAGCCACCTGCAATGTGTCTGCTGTATGATTTGCATGCGAGCAGTGCGTGTGCATATACGTGTGCAAAGAAACCCATCATGCAAACGGCCGCCCCTTGTATTTTGTTGGGATTCATACAGGACAAGGGACAGAAGTCCGTGTCAGAAAGGAGTTTTACCTGCACACGCTTTTGGCCTGGGTATACCAAAATCTATGACCGTATAAGTCTCGCAAGATCCACAAAGCACGACCAGCGTTCACGCCCGCCTCCAGAGATCTCTTCATTATTAATTGTTCGTGATGAAGCCGACCAACGGGATGGCAGCAACGTCCAGCTCAAACGAACATCAGCAGCGGCAAGGTCAGCGGAGGACCAGTCGATCTCCCTCTCGACATCACGGAGAAGATCCTCCGCTGCATCAGCCCGCTGGAGTCGGGGCGTCTCGCCACCGTCTGCAAGTCATGGGCGGACACCATCTCCGATCAGCTGGCGACGCCGCTCGTCCCGCACCTGTTTGTGACCGAGAGGGTTCGCACGCGGCCCAACGGTTCCAACACCGGCGGCTTCCATCTTCGCGGATACATGGTCTCTGTCCCGTTGGATGGAAGTGCACGCCTCCCGTCTCCGGCGATCATCCCGCTCCGCAAAAACTTAGAGCACCTGCTCAGCCAGGGCGGCGCAAAGATCGTAGGCGTCACAGCCGGCGGACGTCTGGCCGTAGAGAATTCGAAGGAAGTGTTCTTCATCAACCCAGTCACGGACGCATCCAAGACGCTCAATGTCATGGGCGTCCCAGGTTTCACTGGGCTAGCCGGCGATATCGGTGACACGGTCCTCTCTCACGACAACGAGTTCTCTCCCAATGGGACTCGCAGAAGAACGACGCTGTATTGGCGAGAACATGGCAGCGAGGAGTGGTCGTGTGGGACGGTGAGGGACGCGGCGTATTACTCTTCCGGCATATCGTCTCTGGCCAACTTGCGGCGGCGTCGTCTACGTGCTGTACTGGGACGGGAGCATGGCCAAGATCAACACCAATGCACGCCCGCCACTTGTCATCGAGGACGTCTTCTACAGCAGAACGTGGAGGAGGGGGAACGACAATTCGCTCGCGTCCAAGTACTATCTGCTCGAGTCCGACGGGGAGGTCCGCTTCGTCCGGCAACTGCTCAGGCAGAAAGCTAAGACGTGCCCCAGCGAGTACCACCGGCTATACGAGACAATAGGCTTCGAGGTGTACAAATTGGACGAGATCGACAGCCGACGCTGGGTGAAGGTGGAGACGCTGGACGGCGACCGGGCGCTGTTTGTGAGCACGAGGTCGTCCTTCAGCTTGCGCGCGTCCCAGACGGCGGGATGCAGGAGCAACTGCATCTACTTCGTCGTAGAGAGCCAGCACTGTGGGATGTGCCGTGAAGACTGCATGAGCAGATGGGGGCTGTACTCTATGGAGCAGGGGAAGGTCTTATTTGAGCACACCATTGCTGTCACGGAAAGACACACGATGGCGATGTGGTTCCGACCTAATGTCTTCTGGGCTTCATAGGAGCGGGCAGCATAGACATATTATCCATTGTTCTCATAGGCCTTATACAAATCACGAAAGCCATTTGCAACATGGAGCCGAGCCTTTTTTTTTTGGTATTTTCTCTACTACTAATATAGCTGGCCTCCTCCACAAAAGCACAGTACGCCTGAGATGTCGTCGTGGGCATTTTGATATAGATTTCCAATCATATATCTTCACTGTATCACCTAGTGTTTAACCTGCACAAGTTATAAGAGCATGAATGTGAATATAAAGCGCATCCCTTCGGACAGTAGGAATGAACAATCTGAAACCATGCCAACCCTGCAGCTCAGGCCGGTGAAGAGGAGAACGGCCAACAGAAAGTCCATATATCAGAGTGCTATATATTTTTGCGAAAAACATATACCAGAGTGTTTGATTTGCTCACGTTATTTTTATGTTGGTGATGAACAATTAAAATCTTATATTACAAGCTATTACAAAGGTTTGTTTGGACCTCCAGATGAGAGTATTATAAATCTCAGGGAGGATATGGTGGACGATATTAATCAGGTCACAGAGCTGGAAAATGAAATCCTCACTGCTCCGTTTACCGAGAAGGAGGTTAAGGAGGCTGTCTTCCAGATGGAGCACAATAAGTCTCCTGGTCCAGATGGATTTCCAGCAGAGTTCTACCAAGTGTTTTGGGAGGTTGTAAAAGGGGATTTACTCGCTCTCTTTCATGACTTCTATAATGAAAGGCTTCCGCTTTATAGTCTAAATTTTGGTATCATTACGCTGTTACTAAAAACTAATGATGCGAAACAAATTCAACAATACCGACCAATTTGTGTGTTGAATGTCAGCTTTAAAATTTTCACTAAAGTTGGCACGAACAGAATTAACTCTGTGGCTACTTCGGTAGTTCAACCCTCACAAATGGCCTTTATTCCAGAGAGAAACATTATGGAGGGGGTGGTCATAGACTATCCATGAACTTCATACTAAAAAACTGAACGGAGTCATCTTTAAAATTGATTTAGAAAAAGCGTATAATAAAGTTAAATGGTCTTTCCTTCAGCAGACTTTGCGTTGTAAGGGCTTTTCTCCAAAATGGTGTCGATGGGTCTAGAAATTTGTTGAAGGAGGTAGTGCCAGTATCAAAGTTAATGATGATATCGGTCGGTATTTCCAAACAAAAAAGGGTCTTCGCCAAGTCTACCCTATG
This sequence comes from Eragrostis tef, assembly GCA_000970635.1. Classification (NCBI taxonomy): domain Eukaryota; kingdom Viridiplantae; phylum Streptophyta; class Magnoliopsida; order Poales; family Poaceae; genus Eragrostis; species Eragrostis tef. The sequence goes on from LAPY01000615.1 coordinate 126,167, forward strand.
TCACTGATTCTGTTCAACATTGTGGCCGATATGTTGGTCGTGCTTATTAAGAGAGCAAAAGATGATGGACAGATCAGTAGTGTTATCCCCCACCTTGTGGATGATGGATTATCGATTTTACAATATGCTGATGATACCATCTTATTTATGGACCATGATTTGAAAAATGCGAAGAACATGAAACTATTGCTCTCTGCCTTTGAACAACTGTCAGATTTTAAAATAAACTTCCACAACAGTGAACTATTTTGTTATGGGGAGGCGGCTGCATTTGAAAGTGACTATATGGAGCTTTTTGTGTGTAATGTGGGTGAATACCCTTTTCGTTATTTGGGAATCCCTATGCACCACAGGAAACTCCGGAATAGTGATTGGAAAATGATAGAAGAAAGGTTCGAAGGGAAATTGAGCTGCTAGAAGGAGAAACACCTGTCTTATGGGGGTCGCCTAATACTATTAAACTCGGTTTTAAGCAGTCTCCAGATGTTCATGATGTCTTTCTTTGAAATACCAAAAGGAGTATTTACCAAACTAAACTTCTATAGATCAAGATTCTACTGGTAAGGGGGAAAAAACGTTTAACAAATACCGTCTTGCAAGGTGGGATCTCTTATGCCGCCCAAAGGACCAAGGTGGTCTTGGAATCATTGACTTGGAAATCCAAAATAAATGTTTGTTAAGCAAATGGTTATTTAAACTGCTTAATGAGGATGGCATGTGGCAATCTCTAATCAGAAACAAATATTTAGGTTCTAAGACATTGTCACAGGTCGAGATTAGACAAAGCGACTCATATTTCTGGCGGGGTCTCTTAAAGGTCAAGGATGATTTCTTATCGTGCATATGTTTTAACATAAAAGATGATTCCCAGGTTAGACTTTGGGATGATGAATGATTTGGAACAAAACCGTTTAGTGAGTTGTATCCTAATCTATACAATGTGTCGTATAATCCTCATGATTTAGTGGCTCAGGTTATAGGAGGTGAATCATATAATTTATCCTTTAGACGCACTTTGGTTGAGATAAAGCTTGTAAAATACAACGATCTGTTAGTTAAAATTTCAACTTCTACTTTAACTGAAGAAAGGGACTCGGTATCTTGGAAGTTACATAAGAATGTAATGTTTTCGACCCGCTCTATGTACTTCTACTTAATGGATCAGGACACTTCTTTCCGACATAAATGAATTTGGAAGTTGAAGCTACTTTTAAAAATTAAAATTTTCCTATGGTATCTGGTTAGGGGGTGTTATTTTAACCAAAGACAACCTAGCTAAGCGGAATTGGTCTGGTAGCCATAAGTGTTGTTTTTGCAATTGTAATGAGACAATCCAATACTTATTCTTTGACTGTCATCACGCCAAAACCATATGGAGAGTAGTTCAGACTGCCACAGGTCTTGCCCCACCTAGATCAATAATACATATTACGGGGGATTGGCTTGCCAATGTTAATTCGAGCGAGCGTAATATTATTCTAGGAGGGGTGACAGCCATGTGCTGGGCAATATAGCGATGTAGGAATGATATTTGTTTTAACAATGCAAAATATTCATCGTTTATGCAGACTTTGTTTAGAAGAGCTTACTAGTTGCGGTATTAGGCGCTGCTGCAGCCTGAGGAGGTTAGGGACCATCTACGAGGAGTGAGCGCAAGATTGGAGGTCGTTGTGTTGGAGCTTTATGCCTCTCATGATGGAGATTTAATAATAGACTTGTTCCTCCTTAATTGTTATTTATATTTATTTGAGCTCTTTCGATCAATCAAGGATTGACGTTTATGTAATAATGAAACCAAAAACAAAACCGGGCTGCGTGCTGTGCAGAAGCCAGAAACTTTGGTTTCAATTGTCTAAAAACGTTATTTTTATGTGAGCTTTGGTTAATATCATACATTTTTTTACTGTACTCGTACAATGCCCAACGGGCGACAGAGATTTTACATCAATTCTAGACGGCCAATAATTGTTGGGCAGTATGACGGAAAATAGACGAGCAAGCCCAGGCGGACTCGATATGATACATAACCCGACAGGTATTATGACGAAGGCCTTTCTTAAAGTTCCAAAATCTTTGACCGTATTTTTTTTAGATAATAGGAAAAAAGTGGTTCCCGGCCTTGACCTCACATGAGGCTACGGCCGATTACAACTCTTAGCAGCACATCCGTCTGCCACAAATCACGAACAAAAGTAAAGGCGACACCAACATAGTTTGAATAGAGACGCTTATTAAGGACCAATCCTATTACTAAACCTCCATCCATAGTTGGCGAAAATTTGCATGACTAAGACCTCCAAAGTTTGACACGCCGTCCTCAGCATGTCTTTGTCCTTTTCATGCCGTTGCAGCTGCGCCCAGAATCGAAGCCAATGCGTTTCTCGGTACAGTACCTGCATATAAGTTTTGATTGGACATTTATCAAATACCACATCATTCCTACTTAGCCAAAGTGCCCAACATAAAGCAGATGCACCTACTAACAGTTTTCTTTTAAGATTAGTACCAAGCCCGCCAGCCAATTACCAAATAAGTGGTTAATACTGCAAGGTGGTTGCAAGTTAAAAGCAAACTGCACTGCACGCCAAAGGAATTTAGCATGATGGCATTCAATAAAAAGATGTTGAATAGTTTCATTACAGGAACAAAAGCAACAACGTTTGTTGCCATTCCAATTCCTTCTGACAAGGTTATCTTTAGTAAGAACTACACCTCTCTTAAGATACCACATGAAAATCTTTATTTTAAAGGGCATTTTCAACTTCCATAAATGCTTGTCAAATTGTATGTTAACATTGCTAATAAGAGAATTGTACATAGAGCTTACAGTGAACAAACCAGATTGAGTTGGACTCCATCTAAAGACGTCACTAGTATAGTTTAATTGAACATGACAAATAGTAGCCACCAGGTGATGCCATAACACAAGGTTATTTCCATGTAAGGACCGTCTAAAGCTAATATTCAGAGGTACGCTTTCAAACACTGAAGCTACTGTTGCATGTTTCCTACGAGCAATGTTATACAATGCCGGGTAGCTCTCTCTTAATGAAGCATTACCTATCCACTTATCTTCCCAAAATCTTATTTGGTTGCCATCATTCAGTCTAAATGAGCCAAGATTAAGAAAAATAGGCTTTACTTTCATCAGACCTGACCAAAAATGAGAGTCTCCCGGTTTCCTCTCGACTTGAGCTATTGTTTGGTTTTTTAAGTACTTATTTCTAAGTATACCCTGCCACATACCATCCTCATTTATCAATTTAAAGAGCCACTTACTTAACAAGCATTGGTTCTGTATCTCTAGATTCTTGATACCTAACCCCCCAATTTCTTTTGGTTGGCAAAAGATGCTCCATTTGGCTAATCTATATTTCTTCTTATGCTCATCAGATTGCCAAAAAAAGCGTGATCTATAGTAATCTAATTTTCAAGGACTTGTTTCGGTACCTCGAAAAAAGATAACGTGAACAAAGCCAAACTTGTTAAGACAGAATTAATAAGGACAAGGCGAGCCCCTACCGACATATGCTTTCCCTTCTAACTGCTAAGTTTTTTCTCAAATTTCTCCTCTATTATTCTCCAATCTGCATTACTTAATTTTCTAACATGCATTGGAATGCCTAGATATCTAAAAGGATAACTCCCAGATTGGCA
>LAPY01000615.1:141385-160935 GCA_000970635.1 Eragrostis tef
CCGGTCACCGGCGCCTCCGACAACCTCCGCGCGTGGTGGAAGGACAAGGTCCGCTTCGACCGCAACGGCCCCGCCGCCATCGCCGACTTCCTCCATCGGAGCTCCTCCTCCGACAACGCCGTCGCGCCCACACCCTCTCTCCTCTGACGCCGACGTCACTGCACGAGCTGCAGGACACCACGTTGGGTTCGCTGCCCATGGGGACGGAGACCGGAAGATGGCGGGCCCCAGTGGAGGGAAAAGAATCGGAGATCACGGGCGACGGGGATGAAGACCGGGAGACGGCGCCCGACGGCGACGGTGCGGCGAGGCGAGCGGGGAGGGCGCTATGCAGCTCGGCCATGGCAAGCGAGGGCGCGATGCGGCGCGGCGGAGGCGGCGATGGCGGAGCGAGATTGAGTCGTAGCGGTAGACACACAGGGCGGTGTTCAGACGGGTCGCGTTGCATCGCCTCAGCCTGGCTCGGGAGCGAACCTCATCTCCTGTGTTTCCATCGGGCCTGCCTCATCCAGCCCGCTACTCTCTATCCTCCGGGCAGCGGCGAGCTCGCCCACCGGCCGGGAACACCGAACACACGCCTCATCCAGCCTCAGCGACGGTCGGTTAAGCGTTGAAGACTTTTACAATGGACCATGATACCGGTAGGCTAGCAGTATCGGTGAAGATCTAGCCATCCATTTGATCAGGTATTATTGTAATTTCTCAGCAACTCGCAGAGTTAATCCATCTGTAACAATAGGTTAGTCACAAAGCTAATCGATTTGATTACGGCTCTGCGCTGACACCAAACGCCGCCAGCGATTCTCAGATGTTGCCAATGACGACGCCCTTCAGCTGGTCGCCGGTAGCAGCGGTAGGCACTCGGCCGGGCAGTCGGGCACCAGGATCTCCTACGAGTACGACACCCGGCAGGCACATCACCATGGACCGTGCTGCCGTCGTTACGGCCGACTTCTCCGTGTGTGCGCGTGGGACGCATTCGTTCAAGCCTTCAAGGGCATGCCGCTGTTTTCCACCATGTCCAAGACCATGTCCAAACGAGGTCTCATCTGTTTAGCAGCTGTTATGTTGTTTGTAAATTAAACCAAAATCTGTTAAGCAGCTACAAAGCAACGCGACGTTTCCGGCCGAAATCTGTTAGTAGCGAGCGCACCGCGTCATTTTCGGCCTTTCATAAGCACGCCGTGACAACGAGGAGGCGCCGGACGTACCGCGCCGCCGGGGGGCAGGTTCAAATCGCGCTCTCCTCGTTCTACGTCTCCGGATTTGCCTAACATCGGCCATGACGACGAGAACAATCGCCGCAACCTCCATCTGCCGATGAAAGAAGAAGATCGAATAGACTTAACGTTTTGATTCATCTTTTTTTTTCATTTTAATGCCCACATAATACCCATAATACCTCATCATGATACTTAGGCCAGTCTCAATGAGTCTTTCATTTGCCATTAATTAGCTGCCACATCATCAAATTGCTGATATGACAAAAAATTAAAGAAGAGAGATGAGAAGTCTTTCACCTCTTTCATCCAGATGAAAGACTGACGGCGCTTTCCAAGTAGATGAAAGGAAAACGAAAGCCCATTGAGGGACTCTTCGGCCGAAATCCCGATCCCGTGTGCAGGTTCCAGCGCGCTGCTTTTGCTGAAGTTGTGCGCCTCCTTGCTCTCATGGATCCGGCCAATCAAACTGATGGCGCTCGCAAGGGCACAGCTGCAGTGGTGATGAAATTGGCACTGAGAGAAGCTGTCACATTTAATCACAACTCCATGCATTAATTTATTGTTTTTCCAAGCTTATGAAACTAGGCACTGAGAGAAGCAGTTTTATTTCATAAAACAAGTGCAGAAAGCTGATGTGTCACTCTAGGAAACTGTGAAATGAAAGTTGCCATTAAAACTGGTCTTATAATACCGATGGGTTAAAAGGGTATCATGACTAAGATTTGAACCGTTTGGTAAAAGGAACAGACGATGTGCATTCATTTTGATCCACTGTAAAAGTCCTCTAAGCGTTTTACTCTGTTTAATATCCGTTAACAGTTGGGGCCACCTGGGACAGCTGTCGCCCTCTGGTTGGGCCTGCACATAACTTTTACTTTTTTGAGAATTGCCTGCACATAACTATGTGCGGTGACACCTGCACCTGAGCCGATCCCTTGTTCGCGTTGCGGCGGCATGAAAATGCGAAGGCCATGGGCTTCAGTATTGTTGGGCGAAAAGTTCTTCACTGGGCTTCGATAAACGGGCTGGTTTCAGGCTGGGACGGTGGTGGATTTGCTGCTGACGGCCCGTGACTTCACCCACCTAAGGCGAACGCAGGCGAGGTGGTGATCTCAATCCACAGCGGCGGCGGGCGAAGGCGGTCAGGGAGGGCGTGAGCGCGGGGTCGCAGCAGCGGCGAGCGAGCGACGCGGCGCGGCGCGGCATCGAGGCGATACGCGGGCTGGAACGTGCAGCGGCGCGGCCCAAGGCAGCAGGGTCACGCGCCAGACGGAGCCCTGACTTGCGACCAAGCCACCGGCCTTGCCCGGCGTCCGGCGACCGAGCTGCTGCGTCGTCTGGGTGGGTAGAGCAGGCAACAGCCGCTGGCAGCCATGGCGGCGAGGCAGCCGCCGCCGTCCGCCTCCGCGCCCGCGGCTGGGGTGTCGATGAAGGACTACCTCAAGAGGTATGAATCCGGCGCCGCCTCCGAGAAGAAGGCGAAGAAGAAGACGAAGAAGAAGCCCAAGCCCGCCACGGCGGGAGGAGGCGTGCTCATCGTAGACGAGGATCCCGTGTGGCAGAAGCCCGTGCAGCTCGAGGAGGACGAGCCCGCGTCGTCAGGTACGCTGCCTCCTTGGATCCCGAAACCCTAGATCATAGTGCTGGTTCCGGTTGAATTGGTGTTGGATTTGACTGGGATTGGGTTCGTGCTTGCAGGTGACGATAGGCCTCTGGTGGATGAGGACATCGAGGTCAAGCGGATGCGCCGCCTGGAGGCGATACGCGCGGCGCGGCCGTACAATGCCATCGCCGAGGACGGCAGCGGGTGGGTCTCTGTGGCGGCTCCTGAGAGTGGCGGGCAAACCCGCCGCCGGAACGACACACCGTCACCTCGGCGCGGAGGCGATGCTAGGGAGGACATTTCTCCTCCGCGGCGGAGGCAGCGCCGTGATACGCCCTCGCCGGAGCGTGGAGATGTTGCTGGGAAGGATCTTTCACCACCAAGGCAGAGGGGAAGGCGTCAGGACACTCCGTCACCAAAGCGAAATGGTATTGCAGAGCAGGGTGATTTGTCACCACCGCGGAAATCTAAACGGCAAGAAGACCTTTCGCTTCCAAGAAGGCGTGCTCGCCATGACTCTGAAGAGCCACAGGACCTCTCCCCACCACGGAGGTGCGTGAGGCATGATTCAGAGGAGCCTCAAGATCTCTCTCCACCACGTCGAAGAGGTCGACACGTTTCAAAGGAGCCCAAAGACCTCACCCCACCACGTCGAAGAGCACGTCAAGACTCGGAGGAGCCCAAAGACCTCTCTCCACCACGTAGGAGAGCACGGCACGACTCGGAGGAGCCCAAAGACCTCTCTCCACCACGTAGGAGAGCACGGCACGACTCGGAGGAGCCCAAAGACCTCTCTCCACCACGTAGGAGAGCACGGCACGACTCGGAGGAGCCCAAAGACCTCTCTCCACCACGTAGGAGAGCACGGCACGACTCGGAGGAGCCCAAAGACCTCTCTCCACCACGTAGGAGAGCACGGCACGACTCGGAGGAGCCCAAAGACCTCTCTCCACCACGTAGGAGAGCACGGCACGACTCGGAGGAGCCCAAAGACCTCTCTCCACCACGTAGGAGAGCACGGCACGACTCGGAGGAGCCCAAAGACCTCTCTCCACCACGTCGAAGAGCACGGCACGACTCGGAGGAGCCTAAAGACCTCTCTCCACCTCGAAGGAGGAAGCCCCAGGAATCTGCAATCGTGGGTGATCTGTCACCTCCAAGAAGGCAAAATTTGGGTCGAAGTACAGAGGACAGTGACCTTTCACCGCCAAGGAAGGGACAGAAATTTGCATCAGATGATTTATCTCCTCCACGTAAAGAGAGAGACCTTTCTCCCCCAAGGAAGAAGGGTAGAAAGGATGGAGCTCCAAAGGAGACGAGGAAAGCTGGACTGATGACCGCCGAGCAGGTCAAGGAAGATATCAGACAGATTAAGGAGGATGAGAAACTAAAGTGAGTGAAACTTCACACCTTGAATAGAGATGCCTACTCGTGGGCTGCATTTGTAATATGTTTATTTGTCATTTTGTTAATAGGTTCATGTCACTGGATCCCTCCTTGGTTGGAAAAGGGGCAAAGGCAGTATTCCGAGACAAGGAAGGTATGATGTATGCAGTCTGCATGGCTCGTATTTGCCATGATAGTTTCATGTGCTAACATTGCTTTGTGATTTTTTCTAGGAAAAAGGATAAGTGAAGAAGAGATGCGTAAGGCAAAGGAACCTGAGAAGCCAAAGGTTAGTAGATGCACTTCTTGAATTTTTGTTTTCTAGTCATTCACTCATCTGTGTATCCAGTAGCATGTGGAGTTTCATATCTGGTTCAAGCAGTACAAGCTACATAGCTTCCTATTATGATCCTGAGTCTTACCACTGTATTACATTTGGCCATTCGTTGCAAATTTTGTAGAATATGAGTTTGGTCATGAAACTTTTCTTTCCTACTGCTGTTAGTACCTGACATGCTATTTTGCCATCTAAGCTCCACTGTTCTATATGCCTAAGTCATCGAACACCCATCCAATTGTTAAATAAAGGGTGCTTAATATTGTACGGTATATAACTAGCGACCTGTCAGTGTTGTAAAGTTGAAACATGAAAAGCATTCCACACCTTGTACTCAGAACTGTTATAGTCTGATTCCCAAAAGAGAAAAAAGAACTGTTATAGTGAGGAAAAGACTCAAAGATACCTTCTCTTATACTAAATACTAATTATAACTTTTTTCACCAAAACAAAGCTTCCTTTTCATACTTACAAGTCTTCATGGTTTCTTTGACAGAGGGATGCAGTACTATCATAAGCAATAGGAAGAATTTTCATAAATGTGAAATTGAGTGCCTTTTCTTGTTTACTCTTTATGGACATTACCACACTGCAACCTAGACTACCTAGCTATACTAATCCTAGTATATGAGAAATGATCTTAGGGCAATATGTTGCTTTTAGCTAAGCAATGTTCCACATATTGGCAGGAAATACATATAGAATGGGGTAAAGGGTTGGTGCAGAAGCGAGAAGCTGAAGCTAGATTCAAAGAGCTTGAAGCTGAGAAGAGTAAGCCATTTGCAAGAACCAGGTACTTGGCACATGGTGCCCATCTGTGTTTTCTCAATATTTTGCTCGATTGAACATGAACTATGTCAATTTACCTTGCAATAATTGAATATTGTGCTCGTTCTGCTTGTAGGGATGACCCTGAGCTTGATACAATGCTAAAGAATAGAATCCGATGGGGTGATCCTATGGCTCATCTTGTCAAGGTAATCGCTGCTTTAGATTTGGTGTGGCATAGTTGAATCAATCAAACTATTTTTTCTGGTCAATGACTGATTTGTGTGCTAATGCGCTGCAGCAGAAAGATCCAGATTTTCTTCTGGAGGATTTGGGAGATGATGAAAAGATGAAAGAATCCGGCTTCATAGTGCCCCAAAATATACCTAGTCACAGCTGGCTGAAACGTGGAGTGGATCCTCCTCCGAACCGCTATGGCATAAAACCTGGTCGTCATTGGGACGGAGTTGATCGCAGCAATGGTATGTAACTAGCAATTTTATCATTTAACCTCATGTAGCTTGTGTAACTATAAAGATGCTTAGGGTCATACAGTAAGTTTGCAGGCTAATATGATTAAAATGAAGTACAGCTGTATTTGAAGGCCTTGGGCTCCACTTTGTGCTTCTGTTTAACCTTTTTAATATTTTTCTTTGAAGAGAGATTGGTGTTTTCAGGTTGCAAATTTTATATTAGTCATCTTACCTATAATGATAGAGAAATATCATCATTTTAACCTGTCTTACATTTTACTAGTCATGTGCCATGTTTCTATCACCCTTGTATAATTCTGTTCGATCATTTGAATATCTATGGTCACATCGTTGCATTTGTTTTCTTTGAGGGGAATAGTGTTGCATTTGTTTGATTACATCCTCTAGTTTTTGCTGACCTTGGCAGAATGCGCCATTAACCATCCATTTAAAACATGTGATTTCGAGGTTAGGACAAAATCTGTAAATCTTTTCGGTATTTCTGGCCAATTTGTTGTTCGCTGTACCCAGTGGATTGATGTTTATCCTGCATTTTATCCTTAAAAACATGTGCATTATGTGTTGTGTTCACGTGCCATGTACCTGGCAGCTGGTGTGAAATTGATTCCATCTGTTTTCTTCCAGGGTTTGAGAGGGACATGTTCAAACTCAAGAACGAGAAACAAGCGATGGAGCAAGAAGCCTATCTTTGGTCCGTCTCAGATATGTGAGCCCATTTGCTGTCTCAGGACATGAAAGTGTGCTAGGAGTACGGTATGCCTGAAAGAAGATGCTCCAACGATTCCTTTTTGTAAAATGTCAGCACTGATGATGATGATGATGATGTTGTGAGTTAACTAGATAACTTGAAAGCTCAATGAAATAGTACTCGTCATGTATCTGTTGAAATCTGTACTCATTCCCTTTGTCATCCTTCAGAGTTTAGCATAGAAGAACTTTGTGAAGAGGCAGATTTTGGACGGGATGAGATTTTTGCTGCCTCTCTAATGTCTGCCATATGAAGTAGATTGCTGGTATACAGAATTGCATTTTACATCGTTCCTATCTTGTGCCGCAACTGATTTATTCTCGGATGACACGGCCGAACAGGCTGCATATATTAAATGATTGCCCAATGCCCAATTCGTCATGTACCAAATGATTCGGATCAGGAAGTAATGAATTGGGATTTTTTGCGACCCGAATGCCTCTGTCTACCTTGATGAAATGGCCGACCTCCGAATCGTTCATCAGTGTTCCACAAGAAGCTATACATATATACATGTCTTAGCACTCTTTATCTCCCAGCAACCCTGCTTCGCCGATCCACTTGCATTGAGCAGAGAGCGCAGCCATCGGCGATCCCACGATCGCCATGGTTTACAAGTACAAACCATCGTCCTCCGTTGCCCCCGAGCACCCGGAGAATGGGCCGGGCTACCCGAACTGGCGAGTGGATCAAGTGTGTTTAGATGGATTACCATGACATTGGCGCCGCACCCACCACTGAAGATTCGAGTCCACCGCATGTATCTGAAAGTGCCTTACCACACGATCTTGACGAGCTGGCCGGCGAGCCAACATTGATTGCCCCAACGGCATCGACGTCGGAGCTGTGGACGCACGACGTCCCGAGGAACGCCCGCGCGGGTGTTCACAACGCCGGCGAAACTGCTCTCTGCCGGTGCTGCCAGCGTCGTCGTCGTCGTCGAGCTTCACCCGTTCGCGGACAGACACTGCTTGGCCTCGAGGCCGGCGACGCTGACGAGCACGCGTCGTCCCTCCTCCCATGGAGTTCCATCAGCGGCAGGTCGAAGCGTCATCGGACGCCCGGGCTCGACCTTTCCCCGCGCGCGCGGAAGCGCGGCCTGCCTGCCGCAGTGAGGCACTCCCCCGTCGAGCTCCGCCGCTGCGTGGAGGATTACTCGTCTCGCGCGATCCGGGACCCCGTCACCCCGTCCTCCGCGCCCCTGCTCTTGAGTTGAGTTGAGCCAGAGAACGACGACTCTGTTTCCTTCTCCGCAAGATCCAGGGACCCGGGGGCGGTCGCTGTTTCAAATAACGACCACCCCTCGTCCCAGCCTCCGTACACAGGTATACTTCCGCAGCAGTTAAAAATCCACGGCGACTCGACTCGCTTGCAAGGGCCAAGGGCTTGGCCCCAAACAAATTCGCCACCGCCGTGGTCATGGTGCCAGTGCCACTCTGTCTCTAACGGCCAACGTTCGCCGGTAAGGTACAGTCCGGCTGGCACGCCCCCGCCGCGCCAATCGAGCGACGGCCGCACGAGGCAAGAGGCATCCAAGACCGTTCGCGTCGCCATCCACGTAGGAGTACGTTCGGAGTTCAGTTCAGACCTCCGCTTCTCTTCCAGATCGAAGACCGGTCACGCGATGGCCACGGCTTCAGAGTTCAGACTTAGTCCTCGAAGTCCAGAGATTTCCAGCGCTTCGCCCAGGTGAACGGCCGCGCAAGCAATGGAGCGGCGGCAGGATCGTATCAGCTTCTACTCTACTCTAAGTAACCCACCTGGAAATGCCCAAAGAGTTGGCGCGGGCATGTGGCACAGGCACGTCGTCGACACACCGAAAGCAGGCCCGGCAGGCTGCTCATTCAACTATACCACTCTAGCATTTCACCGTCTGAATTCTGATGCACTACACTGTAGGATAAAGGAAAGTTTCCGAGTTTCAGCCAAGGGCAGTTTAATGTCACTGTTTGAATTTGCACCGGATCTTAGCAATCTCTGCGGATTTGACAGTAAACTGTGCGCATCCAAACTCCAAAGTTAACTCGACTCTTTGTTAATTCGACCGACGTTCAACTGCACTAATCCAAAACGCATAACGTACAGCCTGTGGATCTGCTTGATGTTTCCAACAGCTGACTTTGCGCTCAATTCCAACTCATGGCTTTATTTGTTTATCCCAATGGGAGTTGTTCCTTCCACACGTCAGAAGGGAGAATATCTCCATCTTGCCTCCTGAGTTTTCCATAAATTAAAGACAAGACTAAACTGCACAGACACAAGTTCATAATCATTCGCAAGGTTACAATGAACCTAGACAGCTCGAAGTGAATGTTAGGTTGGAAATAAATAGAGAACAACCCTTGTGATTGATAAGCATTACTTACATGACACCGAAAGTTGTCACCAAGTATAACTCCTACAAAAATCTTTTTAAAAAATAACTAGAGGAAAAAGGTCTCCTCATCAAAACATCTAATTAACGTCGGTTCATGTTAACTCAGTACTTGTGTGTACATACATGCTGCTATTTCTGTGAGGCATGTGTAGGTTGTACTCTGTAGCTGTGCTCCTTCAGTTATCTTGTTTCAAAAGAAACTTCCATGGGTTAGTCTAAGTAATGAGATACACACATTAATATACATATGCTAACAACTTTATTCTTGTGTTGCCAGATACGCAATGACGACACCACCTCAGGTCAAAGAAGACTTTTGCAAAAGCGATGGGATAAGCTGTTCGCAAACATCCATGTATATGGTGATTCCCTGACTTGCTGTGCCAAATGCCATTATAAACGAAGGGGCCTTGTTACTCGGTCATAAGCTAGACAAGGCATACATCCATCATCACCATCATCCCAATGGCGTCTCCGGTGACAGACAGGTAAGTAAACGATTTGCCATTGATTCACTCGATCTGTATGGCCGGCATGTGTCTGTTGTTGCTTTGATCCCATCTGATTAGACCGACAATTTTGTGCAATATGCAGCGAGAAGCTGCAGGGCCTCCCGATCATCGATGCCGACCAAGCGCATGCGCTCGTGAACTCCGGCCATGGCTATATCGATGTCAGGTGCGTACTCCATCCAGCATATGCTACACGATTCTGTGCTGTTCTTATGGGAGAAGCTGACATGAAATGGTGGGGATGAAATAAATCTTCAGGATGCAGGAGGACTTCGACAAGGGACACGCCCCCGGTGCTCGCAATATTCCCTACTACATATATGTCGAACCCGAAGGTCAGTTTCCTGATCAGCAAAAATGGAAGATCAGCGCCTTCTTATTCATCTGTGACTGATTGTTTTACCTGGTCTCTCTGTCGCTCGCAGGGAGGGAGAAGAACCCACACTTTGTTGAGGAAGTAGCCGCACTATGTGGCAAGGATGACACCTTCATTGTGGTATGTTACTCTTGATCCTCCTCCTCCCTTTCCCAGTAATGTAACACTGATTGTTTCATCAGTAACAGTTTCCAAATTTGTACATTGATATGCTTCACATTTTATCCTAGGCCTGCCAGACGGGAAATAGATCCAGGTTCGCCACTGCAGACCTTCTAAATGCGGTAAAGCCTGGCCTTGCATCTCAACTTTAGTAGGACGAACTCTGATAGCTGACAGTCACACTACCTTACTCATCTGGATGTGCAGGGATACAAGAACGTGAAAAATCTGGCAGGTGGCTATCGCTCCTTTCTCCAGAGTGCAAATGAGCAGCAAGCTCAGCAACAGTAACTGCAAGATGGCGAATGTAATTTCAAATAAATTGGGGAACGTTTGTCCCCTTTTGAATAATTCGGTGTGAAACGTTGTGAAAGTTCCTACATTGATATGCTATTGAACAAGATGTTTGTGATGGAATGAAACTTCGTAAGGTAGTACTCGAGGTTTATGTGTAAAAAAACAAAAGAGACATTATTTAAAGTGGTCCTTGATACATATAATTTAGAGAATATATTCAACTGTATAAGCATGTCAAAGTGCTGCATTACATGTACTTGAATTACATGACCACCTTTTGTTATAATAATATCGTATCTTCTAGCAAAATTGTGTAAGCACATGATATTTTACCTCCATAACCTGGCATACGAAACAAAGTTAGTGAATGCCAGGTTAATTGCTTCTGTTCTGGGATGATCTATAGCCAACTGGTTCCTTTGGTGCAGAGCTTGCAGGTTCAATCAGTGACCTGTTCTCTCAAACTCTTGCGTAACTTGTGAGTTGAGTTGCGCTCTGGCATAGATCTTTAGAGAAACAAGACTAATGAAAGGTTTACATGAGCTCTTCACAGCACCTCCTTTTCCAATTTCAACACGGCCATGAATGCTTCTTGAGGAACATCAACTCTTCCGATTGCTTTCATCCTCTTCTTTCCTTCAGCCTATTTCCAAAAATGACCGTGTTATATAAATTCTGAGGCAATTAGCTATGAACCAAGAATACACAAAATATGCTTCCGAAATAACTTTTTGTAAAAACTACATAAATTCTTATGTGAGAGTACCTGTTTCTTCAGCAACTTCTTTTTCCTTGTTATGTCACCTCCTGCAAATCAAAGAAACAAGCAGTCTGGATAAAATTTTGCAAATATGAATGCAAAAATGTAGCATTTTTGGGAAAAAAAAATAACAATTGGATTTGAGATAGAGTGTGCTGGGGGAAAACCAATAAGACAGCAAATTATACTAGCTTTATAATGCTGTCATTGTGCATGATAGAGTGCTTTGTTTACCATAGCATTTCGACAGGACATCCTTCCTTATGGCCGATAGAGCTTCACTTGCAATGACCTTTGTACCGATACATGCCTGCCAAACTGCTTATTAGTGTCTGATTTCCATAGAAAAACAAGGATTGCAAATTGGAGTTCTTAGAACCAGAACCCTGAAAAGATTTATATGCAAGCTTTTCTGGTGAAGGGATGATACAATTGATTCTCTAAATTTTCTTAATAAAATGCAGGATCAATTTGATTCAAGTGCCCTTGATACAGTTTACAAAACCAGGTTGAAACATCTTTGAGCATAACATCCCATGGAAGACAGCATATAAACAAATGCAAGCGTGATTCTCCCTCATCAAATACCTTTCTCCCTATATTTTATCTAACCCTTTTTGTCGATCGTAGGTTCTCCACATAATTATTTTGATACTTTTTTTTTCAAAAAACGACAGTGCTTTCCTTAACGCCTGTGAAAATGCTCTTAACTCTCACATAATTTCCTTCTCTATATAGAAATATGAAAGAGGACAGATAAATCTCACTTGAATAGGAACTTTGAACATTTGCCGAGGTATCAGTTCTTTGAGCTTTTTAGTAAGTGCCCTGCCAACAGAGTATGCCTGTAAAGAGAATATACAGAAATCAGATCGCCTTGATAAGCAATTACATAACAACTAGTAAGTTCCTTCTCAAATTAATTTGGCAGGATAAAGTAATTAACTAAATGCTTTTATGAAAGAATCATACAGTAGCTGACGCATCACTGTCTAATGAAAGACAATACAGGACTAATCCTAAACAAACATAAATGTATCCTCAAAATAGTATACAATCACATATCAAGAACTAAGTTACAGACATATTTCCATGTTTCCCTATCATTTGTCTTCACCATACTAAAACATAACAACACTTAATTCCATGGTGAAGGATAAACAAATGCATCATGCTATAGCTGAATACGTAATTTTCTTCCATTGTATATCATTCCAAAAATGATGTCTTGAATCAAAAATGACAGTGTAGGTTCATAACGGTGGTATTTCTGAACTGAATTAAGTTTTATGTGTAGAATCAACAAAAGTCAAGTACCCTATCTCTGTGTACAATTGTTGACAGTGCCTCCACCGGATCACCATTGATCTGTATATCTAACTTTACTAGTGGGCTTTCCCTGTACCTGCAGAGTAGAGAAGACATAGCTCAGCAAATTTTTCAGGAGCGACTACGTGGGACCTAGGCTGCAACAGATGATAAACAAAAGAGTAGCAATGATGAGTACCCAACAAGCTTATATTCCATGCTAGCATATCCTTTGCTTCGTGATTTAAGTTGGTCAAAGAAATCACCAACCATCTGCACAATTAAACTAATGATTACAGATAATCATCTATGAATTATCTTTAATTTTAGATAATGGGAAAAGTGCACCCGGCTCTGACCTCACTAGGTGGCTACAGCCAATCTATTGGTTATCTACTAAGCAGTTGAAAATTTTTCTTCAAAAGTAAAGACTCTGTGGTACAGTAGTGTTGATGAAATTCAGAAGGCAAGTTTTGCAAGATATACCCTTCTTTCACGTTCAAATATATGCCAGCACAAACAGAGAAGTATCTTTGGCAAAGTCAAGCACAAGAGAAAAAGAATTGCATAAGAAGCAAAAGATACAACATGCCTGAATGCTGAGGTACATAAAAGGTGCAGTATCAGGTTGCTGCAGGATGAAGGTAACAATAGCTGTGATGTATATAGTATTTATCTCTACAAAGTAGAGATACTTCAGACAGCCTAAACTATACTGTTAAAAAAGAACTCTATCGTGTGTACCTGATTTTTTTTTTTTTGCATAGTGTTTTTATGCTTCGCAGATGCAATAAGAAATGTGTCTGATTAGTTCAACTTCTGAAAAGAGAACAGTTCATTTCACAATATATAACGGGGTTGATACTTATGTGTTGGTCAAAAGTATGATATCACACCTCTGCTAGTGGTAGTTCATAAACAATTTTGGCCCTATTTTCTGTGATGAAGTTCATTTCCTTGAAATCACCTCTTCTGTCTTGACCCAGCTCCATTATTGGGCCAATGTAATCTTTTGGTGTAAGCATTTCAATCTAAAGCAGATAACAAACAGGTTAATCCCAAAGTTCAGCGATAATAATGGGACTGCAAGTAGGTCATGCAATATGTGTACAGATACAACCTTTACATATGGTTCTTCAATAGATTTTCGTACTCCAGGTTCCGGAAGCAAGGATGGATTTGAGCATTCGACCTATATGACATCTGTAAGTAAACATGTATGTAAATGCAAATAAAGTTGACCTGTTTACAACTCAACCTGCGTCTTAACCGTTCCATTTACTTTTTAATTACTACTCCCTCCGTTTTTAAATATATGACACCGTTGAATTTTTTCGTCACTTTGACCATTCGTCTTATTCATAAATATTTTTGCAAATAGGTAAATGTATAAGTTAATCTTAAAGTGCTTTTAATGATAGATTCAACAATATAAATTTCACGTTAAGCAAGTAATTATTTTCATATATATTGTTGGTCAAAATTTAACAAAAAAATCAACAGTGTCATATCATTAAAAACGGAGGGAGTACAAATTGGAAGTTAGTTATTTTGGCCTTTGTCAAATTTATGCAAACTGAGATGATTTAGCTTCGCTGCTCACAACATGCATCATTGAAGAACCTTTTCGAAGTAAGAAATAAAAGGATGAAAGCACTGAGTGGATTGAAATGGATTCATTTCATCGTAAATAATTTTATTTGATCTCTTGAACTGTACATTTTCTTGTAAATTGAACTAAAACTGTATGTTTCCCCCTAAATAACATCAAGCAATTTTTGGACCCAATGAAAAAGATGAGATGTCAGGGACGTAAAGGACATACAGTTTCACCATTGGCACAGTTCACATGGTAAACCACACTTGGTGCAGTAATTATTAGGCTCAAGTTGTACTCTCGCTCAAGCCTTTCCTGGAAATAGAGAAAATATCTTGTACAGTGTGATGATCATTTAATAGGCTGCCTTTCCATGAATCAGATAGATTGTACAAACCTGAACAATTTCCATATGAAGAAGGCCAAGGAATCCACATCTGAAGCCGAACCCCATGGCACTAGAAGATTCCGGTTCAAACTGCATCAGTGACATGGACTTATGAAAATAAAGTAGCAAATAAACTACAACTGACATATTTTCGTGTCTATTCTGAGCTTATGGCATCTCTATTAATATAATAAGACAAAATTCTGAAGCAATCCTTAGAAATGTTCTGCTCTTCATAGTGAAGTCACTGACTGTATACCAAGCATCATTGTTCATATTTTAGTACAAGAATCAGCAAGCCTTTCATTTATGCATTATATACCAGAAAACATGAAATTTTCAAACACCAGAGTATCCTGTTACTTTATTTACATTTCATCAAGAATCTGAGTAGTATCTTGATGTTCATATACCAATATACAGATTTTTATGTTATTCAGCAATGGCTTAAACTGAAGATACTTGGTTACTTAATTGTCAGGAATTGCAAGTTCTTTGGCTTGCCATCAGGCATATATTATTGAGCTTGTGCCATGCAATGACGTGCACACTTACATCTGCGTTTCCATCTATTTATAATATTAGATCAGTATATCTCCAAACTTCAATACAAGTATGCAGCAAATATAGTTCAAGAGTTCATTCATACCAGTTAGATGATGGATAGGAAGGGTAGGAACCTCACCTTTAGGGCAGCATCATTTAGCTGAAGTTTTTCCAATGCCTCCCTCAACTCCTCAAACCTACGCCAACTCCAATCTTTAATACAGGATGCGTATTGCTTTTGCAGGAATAAACAAAAGTTCAATTTAAGTGGAAGATACAGTACTGATCTGCATCTATTGGAAACAAGCCGCAGAAAACCATTGGAGTAGCTTCTGAATATCCTGGTAAAGGGCAATCTGCTCTTTTAGAAAAATGAGTAATTGTATCACCAACCCTGGCATCTGCCACTGATCTTATAGAAGCAGAGAGATAACCGACCTGTCAATGAGTGGTCAGCTTGTTCAATATATAAAGAGATTTTGTTTTAACTTTTTTTTTTCGAAAACGCAGGAGAGCTGCGCATCTTTGTATTAAAAGAGAGGAGAAACGGTCCCGTACAAGTAGTGCCACCTCACTCCGGACCGAGCTATGAGGGGCAACTTACAAACTTAAGGATGTAACCTTATAAAACACACACAAAGGATGAGACCTGACCTAGGCGGACTAAAGGCCGACTAACTCGGTTCTGGAACGCGACCCAACTCAAGCGCCCGGAGGCCTCGGGCACAAGCAAAACACCAGAGCTGATGCTCATCTTCAAATGCTCGCAGGATATTGTTGATACTCGGGCTAGCTCCTTCGAAAACACATGAGTTGCGATGTTTCCATAACAGCCAAGCTCCCAGAATAACAAGAGAGTTCAGCCCTTTCCTCTGCTCCTTCAAAACTTTCTTAACTGCCCGCCTCCACCAGTTTGCAAAAGAGATTTCGTCCTGATCTGGTACACATTGGGGCAGTCCCCATTGTTGGAATACCTTGAACCAGAACTGACGGGCAAAGACATAGGTTGTGAGCAGGTGTTGGACGTCTTCGTCGCATTGATCACATAGAGGACATTGGCTTAGATGTGGCAGACCACGCCTTGCAAGTCGGTCGGCCGTCCAGCAGCGGTTGCGGATCGCAAGCCAGAGAAAAACCTTGCATTTGGCAGGGGCCCATGACTTCCATAATCTCCTCCACGGTTCAAATAAAACCTTTCCATTCAAGAAAGCTTTGTATGCAGATTTAGAGGAGTACTGGCCGGATGCATCAAACAGCCAAACGTGACTGTCTTCACTCTGTAGAAGAGTCACTTCATGAATGATATCCCACAGCTGAAAGTACTCGAACAACCCGATCAGTGATAGGCCTCCTTGTATATCTCTGGGCCAGTTATGATCTAAGAGAGCTTCGGCCACGGTGCGACTGTTGCGAGTACTTGTGGGAACAAAGGCAACTACTACAGGTGCTAGCTCAGTTATTGTACAGCCAAATAACCATTTATCCTTCCAGAAAATTGTGTTGGTGCCATTGCCAATATGACTCTCAATTGCTATGGAGAAGAGAGCCTTCGCATGTTCTGGAACGCGACCCAACTCAAGCGCCCGGAGGCCTCGGGCACAAGCAAAACACCAGAGCTGATGCTCATCTTCAAATGCTCGCAGGATATTGTTGATACTCGGGCTAGATTGGGCTAGATTTTGTTTTAACTGAACGCACAATGAAGATTGGGGGAGAATTGCTAGTTTAGGATCTTCTCTTTGTACAGGTTTTTAGTCCCTTTTACCCACCTTTTTTATTTTAATACCAGTAGGAAAGTCTTTTCTTTATTAAAGGAAAAGGATTTTTTTTGGCATAATTATTGCAATGTTAGTAGACAGAAGGCTGCTATTTTGGCATGATCCTGGGGAATGAGTGCCTCCATTTTAGTACTCCAATTGACTGTTAGACAATATCATCCACGAAATAAAATAGCTGTTAAACAACAAATATAATATTCAAAGAAGATACATTTGATGTACGACAAAGCACTACCGAAATTACCTCGCCAGCATAGAGTTCATTAACTTGCATCTGGGTGGGGGATAGCACACCAATTTCATCAGCAACATATTCCTGGTCATTTTAAAAATAAGCTTAGCATGCCATTCTACCCACTGTGTAGACAAGGATGACAAAGTAAAGGACGTGGAATTGGTGCCAATTCAGAAATAACTTCTGTTGTGGTATGCTAAGTTACTAGGATTGGAACTTTGGATGGTAGTCTACAAGTGGTACTTTTACAGAGCAGCAGAACTATTTTTGTCCAGAAACTAATGCACCAATAGCAGGGGAAAAAAAGTAGTTTCCTAGACAGATTTAAGATGTGTTTGGTTACCTTTTCACTGGCCATAAAACGTATCTTGTCCCCTTTCTTTATAGTTCCATCAACAACACGGAAATACACAATTACGCCTCTGTATGGATCATAATAGCTGTGACCACAAAGACAAACAGGGGAACGAGAGTTTAGACACAAGAAGAAAATGATTGAAATATAGTATTGATGTCCATGTGCACATGCTAGAACATGAATCATTCATCAATCCAATTCTAAGGATCTCAAGGTCTTAATGGGAACCTGTCAAATATAAGAGCCCTGAGAGGATCTTTTGCAGTATCTTTTGGTGGTGGAACTTTGGTCACAATAGCATCTAGTATCTCAGTGATGCCTATTCCCTCCTATCAAAAACTAAAGTTAATATGTGCATCATGTATATGAGTAACTCTGACAAATAGAATATTATGGGAGCAAAACCAACCTTTGCTGAACACCTAATTGCATCGCTGCAATCCAATCCTATTATCTGGAAACAAGGAAAAATGGATGAATCTGTTGTTAGTAGGATCCAGCTTCAGTTAGTAAACAAGACTAAGAAAAAGATGTTGCTTTCAGATACCTCTTCAATCTCCTTTGCAACACGGTCTGGTTCAGCACCAGGAAGATCTATTTTGTTTAGAACCTAAATTAGAACATAAAGTCATGTCAAATGGAGGGAGGAAATGATATTATATAATTGGATATAGGTCGGTTATTTATCTCAATGGAACAAGTGCAATCAGACATTTAGAGGCTTGAAAGTATTCATCAACAGGGAGAAAAATGAAGCAAAATCTTATCCATGTTATGGGTTAATTTTTCAATATTGTTTGATTGTGAACTAGTTGTCATCTATACTCAATTCACATCCAAGTCTCATAAGGCGCAACATCAAAGAAAACTGGCATAACAGAGCTTAGCAGAAGTACAATGTACATGGATAGTCAATGAAAGGTAGATGTTTGAACACTAAAAAGGAATAGAAAACTTATTTATGCATGGGGAGTGGGCACAAACAGCTAGAACTGACCGGTATGATTTCAAGGTCGTTTTCCAGCGCAAGATACACATTTGCTAATGTCTGAGCTTCAACACCCTGCATCATAACTCACATTATCTTTCATTCTGCAGGAAAGTTGCATTGGAAACCTCTGAAACAATTACGTAGCTACCATGCATTGGCAGGTGAAAGGTAAATGTCTTCAAATACGAAGCTACTGAAACTTACAAGAAGGAAATACATACTGCACCTGAGAAGCATCAACGACCAGAAGTGCACCCTCACAAGCAGCAAGAGAACGGGAGACCTAGCATCCATTACGACACTTCAAAGATGTTTCAATTACTTTAAAACAATGAAAAAAGTTTAGTATTGAATTTACCATAGTACAATCTCATTCACCCTAGCAGACGACATTATCAATTTCAGAAGCATAAAATTGTGAAGTGCAAAATTTATCCTAGCCACTCAGTAGCAGCATAACTCTCCTCTAGCAATATTTGATATGTTTGAGAGTTGTCGAATAACAATGACTCCATACCTCGTATGAGAAATCGACATGGCCTGGCGTATCAATCAAATTCAAGCAGTACGGCTCATTATCCTTGACATAGCGCATACGAGCTGCCTAGAAACCAAAAAATAAAACAAAAACAAACATCAAAGATATGGATTGGGTACAAGCAAATGACAGACTAAACTAACTAAATGAGATGAAAGATGTATGCAACAGGCAATGAATTTCAAGTGTCTTGCTCCCTTCTCTGCATTTACAGCTATCAATACTTAGAACTAAAAAACGTTGCTTGGCTACTACATATACTGAAATATGTATCGTTAAACAGATAAAGGTTTAGAGATTACAACCCAGTTAATCATTCCTACCTGCAATTTGATGGTGATCCCCCTCTCCCTCTCCAGGTCCATGTTATCCAGGAACTGCTCTTTCATCTCCCTCTTCTGAACCGTGCCGGTGAGCTCGAGCAGCTTATCCGCCAGAGTCGACTTCCCATGGTCGATGTGCGCGATGATGCTGAAGTTCCTGATGTTCGAAATGGGCACCTAGCAGACCAAGGCAACCACTAAATTAAGACAGTGATGAGCACGAGCCTCAAAATGGAGTCACGATTATGGGCTAGTACACCACTAGATTAACGGCGTAGGGTTCGGGTCGTTTACCTTCTGGAGGCGGTCCTGGCCAGCGTCGGTGGAGGAGGCGGGCGCGGGCGCGGCGAGGCAGAGGACGCGGCCGCGGGAGCAGACGGCGGCGGAGACGGCGCGACCGCGGAAGGGAGCGGAGCAGGGAGCAGGGGCGGGTGGGCGGGGGGCG
>LAPY01000616.1:0-19075 GCA_000970635.1 Eragrostis tef
CTTTTTATCCAATGTAAAAGTACTACGTACAGTAAATGGACATGTAGAAGTGATATGAAATTAAAACAGGTTGTACGAGGTGTCCTGGGATTACACACCTTAAAACCAGCCATCCTTTTACTGAAATGTAGATGATGCCCCCAGCAACATTTCTTCATAACTAGCCCTATCCGCAGAACATTCTATTTGTGGCATCAACGTTAAGATAATCCAGAATAACCACAGAGAACCTGCTAGACATAACACTACCACAGAAACACACAAGACAAAATGGTCAGCAAATTGCTAAGTGCAGAGCCAAAAAGATGTGCACGTATATCCATCACAATGACTCCACGGCCTTAACCAATCGCAATGAAATCTCAACACCAGGTCGCACTGCTACACCTGAACAAAGAAACCGGAATTACAAATTCAGTCATGAGATCAGATGAGGCGTCAACTCGGGTCACATCCACAAGCTAGATATAACGCTAGAAATGAAGCAACATTCCACAGCATAACAAGGTCCTAATGGAGGTCTGTAAATTCGAGGGGAGGAAAGAGGGAGAAAGAGGGGGAATCGGTCAGTACCCCTGTAAAGGCAACAGACATGAGCATTTAACAATTGCTTGACAATTAAGTTCTTGGATAGTACTTACATCTAGCAGGCTTATCACTCCATATCTTAGGCATGATGTCCCTTTAAGATGAAAGTAATATAATCTGAAATGTCATGCAAGTACTACATGATGAGACACCAAATATAATCTGTGACACTATGCTATCAAAATTAAAGGAAACTAAGCTGATAACCCACCCATATAGGCTAATAGACTTGAGCTGCCTGAAGCTATTTACGATAAAGCTGATAACCCACCCATATCTTACGGATACAAGGCTACAAACTCCGTCTCATCTCGATGGATATAATACAACAAGTAGGTGAAGAATTAAAAGATCAAGTCCAAAAGGCTGCATCAGGGTTGACTTCACCTATTGCACTGAGAATGCTAAGTACCCTCTGTCTTTACAGGTTCAGTTAGATGCATATAAAAATGGCTATAAACAACAGTATCCTCACTCTCACTGAAATATGATGTAAAACAGAAGTTCTATCAATTATCTACTGTTATAACTCATTTCTGTCATGCCTGTACATAAGGGCATGGACTAGTGTGATGTGCCAAACAGTTAAGTAATCAACGAGTATGACTTGCAAATCTGATGCATGCACTGATGCTACATCAGGAAAATGTATGGCTTCATATGGATTATGTAGTTTTAATACAGATGACATGATTCATGTACCAGCTAGGCCTTTAGATTTACATTCTTGCTCAAAGGCTAGGACCATACCCTTAATAGCTAGTCAAAAATGCAGATTTGCTTAACTGTATGTGTGTGCAACCAAGAACAGGGTTATTTCCATTTCTAATCTAATAAATCATGAGAGCTGGGGATCATGTAGCACCGTAAAAATCATCTCAGTGAGCCTCGATTTTTCCATGCTGATTTTTCTTGCCTTTGTGCATAGCAGGATTATACCACCGCTGCACATCAGTTTTGCCTGTGTTCTAAGCATCTATATAGCTGTGGTCTATAAAATATTTCAAACATTATACAGCATTTGGCATACTGTTACTAGTATACTATATCTCTGTCACATATAGATGGTTTGTTGAACAGTCCAAGGCAATGAAACCTAGCATATCTTCTAGTTCTGTATTAGTTCTTTCACCTCTCGGAATACAGAATTAGAAGACAGGATGCTTATCAAGAGTAGTTTTTAATTAAAATGGATCATAGATGTGATTAAAGGTAAGAAGTACATGTAACTTTTATGCTTCACAGGTAAAAGAGAAAGGTACAATAAACCTAGTGTGCATGGTTGTACTCCATATAGACAAATAACACTTGATACATTGCTATCAGTCAATTTACTAAAATGGTTCTTTCTCCTAAATAAGATGTTTTCTTAACAGACCTAAGCCAATGGAAAATGCACAGGCTATGACAATTCTGAAGTTGACAATAACATACGAGAATAGCATAATCAAGTCTTGTAATAAACAAGAACTTTGAACAAAGTTCAGCAGAAGGTACCAGCAACAGACATCATAACTTCCCAATATCTGGTGAATATCTATCTGATGATGCCCTGACCTGTGCAGTACAAAGACACACATCATGAACATGGTGGATCGAGTATAAAGGAAATGATGCCACCGTGGTGTGCCCAATCACAAACCTATAGCAGATGGAACTGAAATAAACACCCTCGTTTTTCTCCCCCGTGACTTATGAACCCCTGGAAATCTGGTGATACAGTTGCGTGTCGGGCGAAACTAAGACAAGTAAGATGCGGAAAAGCAGGAGGGGATGGGGGTGATAGAGAGAATGGACCTCGGTGCTTCATGATGTTGAGGAAGGGGACCATGACGCCGGAGATGGGCTGGAGGAGCGCCGTGGCCTTCCCCACCGGTCCGCGTGGACCTTGGTGCGCCCCATGGTGACCGAGTTGAGTGGATCTAGTCCGCTGGCGCCGCTGCCCCTCCTGACCTTCTAGCCAAACAAGCAACCGCCGCCATGGATGCCGTTGGACACGTCGAACTACACACAAAGGTTTGTGAGATCGATTTGCAAGAACCTTATTGGAAAAGAGTGTGCTATGTTTAGGATCCCCTACCATCTTTTCTTGGCTGAAGAAAGAGGAGATGCCGCCATGAATGTCCAAATCGTCTTCCGTCCGTGCTTGCTGTGGTAAAGTAGCCTGAACGACCGGCAAGCGCCGCTGCCGCCTCAAAAGATGCCGTGCGGCGCAGTCACCGACGAGCACGGCGTCCTCACGGCGAGACTGAAGTCGTGGCGCTAGGGAGTGAAACAGATCAGGCGCGGAATTGAGAGCGACAGGGAAGGAAGAAGCGGTTCTTGGCTTCTTAAGGCAACCGCGGCGTCGGTTCGCGAAGGGGTTGGAAGGCGAAGGCGCGGCAGTTCGGAACCGAAGGGGCGGCAGTGGGGGGCGGCGTGGGGGCGAGAAAGCCAGCGGCCGTTCGGGCAGAAATCCGTTCGCGCGTTTTATTACTCTTTTTCGCGCTCGTTTTGTTCGGGCGGACGGTGTGGCCAAAGGCCAGCTCATTTCGCCTCTCGAGTCTTTTTTTTTTCGATATTGATCTAATAGTACCATATTTGATTCTTGTCTCTACTCCCTCCATCTCGGCTTATTTGGCATTCTAGAAGTGTTTTCTGATGTCCGTATTCATAGAATGTTCAATAAATCTGGACAGACATGTTGTCCAGATTCAGAAAATGTTCAATGAATCTGGTTCAGAGCCAGAATGCCAAGTATTCTGGGACAGAGGGTGTACTTTTTTTATCTCTAGCACCGAACTGTCAAGGCACCTCGATTCATCGCCATGTACTCATTCGCATCATGTAGAGATATTCTCGAGGAGGTCTGCACCAACGATACAGCAAGTTTGGACGCATCAGGATCCTCTGTCAACGGCAGCCTGTGTCACTGAGCCCGTGCTCCAGCCTAACTCATACGTCACTGCACTGCAGGGGCAGTACGACAGAGGCCATCCAGATTATGAGTGGGAGATCGATGGTTGTGACTTATGAGTCTCACTTGTGGACGTCATTCAAATTGTGCTCTTTGTATGCCAAAAAATTCTCCTAGCCGCTGCCACGAAGCGTCTGTTGGGTTCAAAAGTTAAAGACGATGGGACGGCGTTGCTCTTATTGTGATTTGCACCTTCCTGACCGTAGTTGTTGAGATGTGTTATAGTAATAAAGAATATGCAAATTTAGTCTTTCTTTCATGAAGACTCCTCTAGCTTCGTCCCTATGTTGAACAATTAATGGTACAAGTGGCATTCTTACAGTATAAAAAAGCACTTCGTTTAATCACTATTTAAATAAAATGACAGAATTGTGATCAACTCGAGCTAAAGGTTGGAGACAGAGAATAAATGAACACCCGGCCTAAACAATGGACTGTGAGCATGAAAGCATATTGTTCCATTTTTCAGAATGTTGAGCCACCTTGCATTTTATTTTCGGCCTCATATGATTTGTTTATTTCAATCTAATTTGTTTTTCCATTTTAGAAGTTACCTCTCTTTTGCATACTACCTTGATTAATTCTCTAACTGCTATAGTTAAAACAGATTAGCTGATATGATCGATGTGAGCATACACTACTGTGTTTGTAAGCTGCGATGTGCAAACAAAGCAAGCTGCATTCTCGATTGACTATTGTGGAGGGCACACGGCCAGTGATAACTGTTAGTTTCTCATTAATCATAGCAGTTAGAGAAATATACATGAGAATATTTTAGATGTGGGTAGAGCCGATCTTGATTCTCTTAAAAGAACTGAACAATCGTGTAGAACATTTTCTCTGCCCTCAACTCTAGCAGATTCCTTTTCTTATCCAAAACACAACACGCCTTCATCTTCATCTCATAACCTATCGGTCATTTACTCTCATCCTGACTCCTGGTAGGACACGAAAATTCTTCATCCCTGCTCTTTCATAGCAACAAACAACTCTATCCATCTCCTTACGCTATCGCATCCTCAACTGAAAAGGGATAAGAGTTGTACAACTTTGTTTTTCCCTGTGCGTGGTGCTTAGCTAGGACAAGGAACAGAGCGGCTGCAACTCACTGAAAAAACTTATTTTTTGACGGGTAAATGGCAGGCGTCTTGCCTTTTTCATTATAGGAGTCACTGGAAAAACTTCACAAGACACTTGTGCATACTTGGATATTTGTGCCATGGCTAGCGCATGCTTGTGCATATCAGGAGGCCTATTGATGCTAGTGTTAGTGAAAAAACATGTGCATTTCCGGATATATATAGGCCAACTTATGCTAATGCATATCAAGATATGCTGCACCTGATAGAAAAAAAATAAAGAGTTCAGATTCAGTATTTTATCAGAGTAGTTTTCTGCTAGTGCTTTTGCATAAAAATAACACTCTCGATTTTTATCTTTTCCTGTTATAATTTAGAACGCAATATAGAATAAAATCAGTAAACCTATTCATGTACTTGCATCAGTCAATCATGTGGAAATAAAAGAAACCTAGTTTCTTGCCGGTTTCCAAAGAACGTCTCATTTCAAACAGTAGCAGATGTCTGAATATTTTCAAAGTTGATTATGATCTTCAAGCAAAATGTATTTTTGTCTTTATATGTATTATACAATATCAGATTACTTCACTACTAATCATATCAGACGTCTTAGAGCAGACACAAGCATGAATCATTGGCAGTTCCCACAATTAAGAAATGCAAATGTTCATGCTCTGAAACTGAATGGGACAGTACTTATATGTACACATGTACTCAATTAAATCCTTATTGATGCCTAGCTATATAAAATGTGATCCAGTCACTAATCAATCAATTAGTAGCGGCACTTCTATTAGGGGACTAGCTAATACTAGTTTCACTGATGAGTTAGTCCATTGGACTGAGCAACACTTGCTTTCAGTCATGTATGACAAACAGAGCACACTTTCAATTAATTATTTTGCATCAGTGTTTTGCATTTGAAAAATAGTTATAATATCTACACAAACAATTTGCTTGATGAGCAATGTAGCAATATGCTGCAACGATCGCATCAATTTATCTAGAGAGAGAAATCGGTCGGAACGGTCGCTCTAGTTGGCCTCAACATCGACTTGACTTGCACTATATTATTGTCGACCAGACGCTGTCAACCAAGTGTTCTTGGTCAAGTACTGTCAACTAGACGTCGTCAGTTAGTAGTTGTCGATCAGGCGATGTCGACCAGGGGTTCTCGGTCGAGCGTTGTTGACCAGGCGTTGTCGACCAGGCGTTGTCGACCAAGCGTTCTTGACCATGGGTTCTCGATCGAGTGTTGTCGACTAGGTGTTCTTGGTCAGGCGTTGTCGACTAGGCGTTTTCGGTCGAGCGTTCTCAATCAGGCGTTGTGGACCAGGCGTTCTCGGTCGGCCGTTCTCAGTCAGACGTTGTCGACCAGACGTTCTCGACCAAGGGTTGTCGACCAGGCGTTCTCAGTCAGACGTTGTCGGTCAGGCGTTGTCGACCAGGCGTTCTCGGTCAGGCGTTGTTGACCAGGCGTTTTCGGTCAGGCGTTGTCGGCCAGGCGTTGTCGGCCTCGATTTTTATCTTTTCCTGTTATAATTTAGAACGCAATATAGAATAAAATCAGTAAACCTATTCATGTACTTGCATCAGTCAATCATGTGGAAATAAAAGAAACCTAGTTTCTTGCCGGTTTCCAAAGAACGTCTCATTTCAAACAGTAGCAGATGTCTGAATATTTTCAAAGTTGATTATGATCTTCAAGCAAAATGTATTTTTGTCTTTATATGTATTATACAATATCAGATTACTTCACTACTAATCATATCAGACGTCTTAGAGCAGACACAAGCATGAATCATTGGCAGTTCCCACAATTAAGAAATGCAAATGTTCATGCTCTGAAACTGAATGGGACAGTACTTATATGTACACATGTACTCAATTAAATCCTTATTGATGCCTAGCTATATAAAATGTGATCCAGTCACTAATCAATCAATTAGTAGCGGCACTTCTATTAGGGGACTAGCTAATACTAGTTTCACTGATGAGTTAGTCCATTGGACTGAGCAACACTTGCTTTCAGTCATGTATGACAAACAGAGCACACTTTCAATTAATTATTTTGCATCAGTGTTTTGCATTTGAAAAATAGTTATAATATCTACACAAACAATTTGCTTGATGAGCAATGTAGCAATATGCTGCAACGATCGCATCAATTTATCTAGAGAGAGAAATCGGTCGGAACGGTCGCTCTAGTTGGCCTCAACATCGACTTGACTTGCACTATATTATTGTCGACCAGACGCTGTCAACCAAGTGTTCTTGGTCAAGTACTGTCAACTAGACGTCGTCAGTTAGTAGTTGTCGATCAGGCGATGTCGACCAGGGGTTCTCGGTCGAGCGTTGTTGACCAGGCGTTGTCGACCAGGCGTTGTCGACCAAGCGTTCTTGACCATGGGTTCTCGATCGAGTGTTGTCGACTAGGTGTTCTTGGTCAGGCGTTGTCGACTAGGCGTTTTCGGTCGAGCGTTCTCAATCAGGCGTTGTGGACCAGGCGTTCTCGGTCGGCCGTTCTCAGTCAGACGTTGTCGACCAGACGTTCTCGACCAAGGGTTGTCGACCAGGCGTTCTCAGTCAGACGTTGTCGGTCAGGCGTTGTCGACCAGGCGTTCTCGGTCAGGCGTTGTTGACCAGGCGTTTTCGGTCAGGCGTTGTCGGCCAGGCGTTGTCGGCCAGGCGTTCTCGGTATGTGGTTGTCGACCAGGCGCTCTCGGTTGAACATTGTCGACCACGCATTGTCGGTCGAGCGTTGTCGACCAGGCGTTCTCGATCGAGCATTCTCGGTCAGGCGTTGTCAACCAGGCCTTCTCGGTTACCAGACGTTGTCGACCAGACATTGTCGGTTAGGCGTTGTCGACCAAGCATTGTCAGTCGGGTGTTGTCAATTGAACAATGTTGATGAGGAAGTATTGATATGACGTTCTCGAAGTTGGTCAGACATTGTAAATATGACGTTGACAGCTTTATCTAGAAATATTGACCCTAGACACTTTGGAGAAGCACCTCTCATTGTCTTGATTACATAACAATTTATTTCACACACATCAGTTTGTTTCACAGATATGTTGACTTCATAAATCAGTTTGTTTCACACAAATGGCAACCACCTCTCATTGTCTTGAATTACCCTAGTATCCGGCAAACACCTCACTGTCTTGAGTACATATCAATTTGTCACAAAGGTCAGACTTCTCATAGTCCCACAACGGTTAAATTGCAGCTGATGCAGGTTCCATTTGGTTGAGTGCTCTAAGGCCATATATTAATCCCAAATGCTGCATATTCAACTTTTGACGACAATCATCAGCACCTAATTCAGGTTCCAATGAAGCATCCCATAATACACAAGAAGTCAGTAGATGAGCATTTTCCAAGTCCAGATCCACACTATGTACTTCAAATTGGGAACGGAGTCTAAATGTTGCCTGCAACTAATAAACAACAGAAGAGATGTCAAAGTACAAACTAAATTGTGCTAGATAACTAGGCATCTATTGTTTCCTCAGTAGTCATCATTATTAGTAAAAACGTTAAGCCTTAACATTATTGGTCACTGATTGGTGCATGTGCAAGTGCAGCAACAGTCTGGCAATTTCAGTTTCGATCACTCAATTCAGAACAGAGAAAAACAGTGCCGAAATGCATCAGTCAGAAGTGCCGAGATGCATCACTCAGAAGTACAAATGCAATTTAGTTCTAACAAAATTGTTCAAATGTTGTGTCGCAACTGAAGACATATAGATGGTGCTATTATAGATCGGTTCTTTTTACCCATAAATGGATTGTGCTAGCATGTCATATTGAAATTAAACGGTCCAGATACCTACAAACCAAGAACATTTGAACATTTAGAACATGAGTAAATGCACTAACATGTGTTTTATTTATATCTTAATTTTCTAAACCCACCGAACAGACTAAAAACGAAACAAAGGACTGGTGAAGTGGTGATAAATCACTAATTAGTTTAGGTGAAGCAATTTTCTTTTTGTGACTTTACATTCGCAGCATTCTATAGACGGGTAGTGGTGTATTAAGACATGGAGCTCTTAAGATCAATAAAAAGAACCTTATAACCTTGTCTCTCCAAGATCATTTCCATGTATGACTTTGTTATCCAAGATCCTTATTCCTTCCTTTATAACAAGATTAGAAGCTCCTGCTGCAACAACCTATAAATTATGTATGCCAGCTGCATTTTCAATCATCAAATTTTAAGCAGACAAGGTTGTATTGCCTAACAAGAACAAAATGCATGTTGTCAATTCCAGGTACATTCATAGCTACAAGCCGTCAGGAAGTAAACAGGTATATGAAATAGCTTCTTTATGTAAATGACATCTCTGATCAATGGTCTACGAGGAACATCTGATTTACCAGTCATTTAAAATACTTCAGATAAAAAGGTGACTGATGAGAATTACATTAACTTTGACCAGTTATCTCCAGATGGGTGTGCATGGAAGGGGGTTGCAGATGATATGTGCATTCGCTTCTCAGTTTCTCCTTTATTTGAATCACAAGAATAGAACTTCTGGCCATCCGGTGACTACATAGCAATAAAGCAAATAGGTGCATCAACAGAAGCATAAAGCTCACTTCACCAAATATTGCATAATGGGGACAAAAAAAATAGCATACTTTAGATGAAGAAAACCGTAGGTTCCAATCCATAGATATTTTTAAAAGAAGAGCACTCATTAAACCCCAATTCAAAAAAAAGAAACTTCAAATTTTATGCTCATACAATAAATATCAGCAGACTCACCGGTGCAAAAGGGTTTGCTGGCTAGGATTAGGCCAGGTTAGCTTAATTAGCTAGTCATTTGGTCTAGATTGTTTATTTGTTGTTTATGCAATTAGTCTGATAGTCCCTATTCCCTAACTGTTATTTCATGGCTGATGTGCAACAGGAGCAAGAAGTCCAAATGAGAGGAGGAAAGGTGCGGCCTAGAGCTTCCTGGAGACCAAATGTGGCAAGGCAAATTGAGGATGCGATTGCAATCTTATGTATGTAAAACCAATTAACGTCCTAGTTATTCCTTGGTTTCTATCATCATGATCATGTGAAGATGGGGGCTGGCTGCTGGCATTTGCACTTGATATAGACCATATAAGGCAGGAACCAACAAAAAAGGATGCTGAGTGCACTTGATTTAATTTTAGAGATGCCACCGCGCAGCATAACTGCCATATATTGGTTCTTAATGGTGAATGGGAATGTAAATGCAACACATCAAAATTAAGTTACTACCTCCGTTTTTTATATATGACGTTGATTAGTTCAAATTTGAAATTAAGTTACTACCCAAGTTCCACAAGTTCGACTACGATGGTCGCGGCGATCCCCTGCCCTTCATCCACCACTGCGAGGTCTACTTCAGCGGATTCGGGGTGTTGGAGGACGAGAAGACCTAGACGGCCTCCATCCACCTGCTAGATCACGCGCGGTTGTGGTACATGCGCATCGAGCAGGATCAAGGCACACCGCCTTGCCGTCGCTTCACCGAGCTACTCAACCAGCGGTTTGGTCCTCTCCGCGCCAACCAATTCTGAGCAGATATGAAAGTGATGTTACCCTAAGCATGCTTGAAATGCATTAGTAATATAATGCAAGTATCATATGGTTAGTGCAGGAAGCTTGTCTACTCTACTTCAGCAGATACCTTCCCCATTAGCAGATTAACTTTTCTCACATCCACTCGAGGCAGGATATCAGGGGGGAAAAACAAAGCTATCATCTCGCAATACAGTTTTGTAAACCTTGGATCAATTTCAAATCAGTAAAGAACATAACTGGAAGCAAATTCTAATTTATATCTATCCAAATCAACGAGATTGTTGTTGCAGGGCTGCACTATTAATGTACCTTGCTATGCCAGCTTACGATCAGATTTCTTCATAACTTCTATTATAAAAAGTTGTACTTCAGCAGTGCGTAGATAAAATTGATATATACAAGATGTGATGCCGAAGCCAAAGTCTTCAAAAAAAAAGCGTGTATTCACCAAAGGATGCCCTTCCTGTGCTGCGATTTTTTCATTAATATTTGCAAGCAGAAAAGGCAATTTTTATCTCTCTTTGATTTACATTTCATTTCAACAAAAACAAACACCATTCAGTTCTGATGGAAGGATTTTTACCAAGCACATACTAATATGCGAAACAAATATTTAGGAAATGTAGGTAATAAATAATGCTGAAATTCTTATCCGTCTCCTCTACCTAATATCAACACAATTGCATTGTGCAGAAAAAGATGGATGCTCCAATAGATACTGCAACGTTTAACTGCGTAATAGAAAGTTAATCAGGGTCTATCCAAATAAAGCATCATGTTATTCCGACCAGTAGTTGAAGCCTAAACAGCAATCATAGGCATAGTGGTTGCAAATATAACAACATTTTCCTCCCAATGCACAGTTCACTATTTGGAGATATTACCACACTTCACCAATTCACATTAAACATACTAGCAGTATTGATTTCCTAGTTTTCCATTCGCCATCATCACAGAAACCCCAAAAAAAAATACAGTGCAATACACGCAGTTCTCGTCAGATCCACCGGAAGCAGCAGACAATGTGGATCCTAGTCTACAGCAGTAGCACGCAAGTCAAATCAAAAACAGGTCGCAACGAGTGATGGGGATGGGGGGAGGGGATCAAACCATTTCCGCTCGAGGTTGCGGAGAATCCGCAGGGGTAGACGAAGAGCGGGCCGAGGAGGCGGAGGTCGCGCGCGGGGTGGTAGCATCAGCGCCAGGTTGGCGAGCCTCCGCGGCACCCGTCGCCCACGAAGGAGCCAGGGCAGGCGCCCACGAAGCCGGCGAGGCCCACGGCAAGGACGGCAACGCCAAGGGCGATGAGGGGCCACTGGAGGATCGGATCTGGACGCAGGCGTTGTCGGCCTGCGTGGACAGCCAGATGCCGGCCGCGATCACGGGGACGGACAGCAGCGCGGCCACCAGGTTGATGGACGGACGGGTGGATGGATCAACCAGAAGCCTGCGCCTGCGCCTGCGCGCGTATATCAACCATTCCCTCTCTCTCTCTCTCTCAGCGCGCGGAGGGTGGGCTCGTATCCGATTCGATTCGTTGCTTCCTCTCCATCGGCACGGCAACCCATTCCCTCCTCGGCCGGCTGGGCTGTCATCCGTGATCCTGGGCTGCGCGGCCCACGTTGGCGCCCCGTCATCCGGATGGCCTTATCAGGTCGCGGATGACGTGTGAGACGGAGATTGGAGGAGGCAAATCCCCCACCAAGTACGTGGTCAAAGAAGCAGCAACCAAAAACAAAGGCCGCGAGGGAAACCAACGGCGGCTTCCTCTGCTTTCTTCATTTGTTTTCTTCATCTTCCTTCTCTCGCTCACTCGCTCCAGATCGGATCAAGGCCACTTGTAATACATCGTATATAAATCATCCCTCCCTAGCTCCGGTTACTTATTTTTCTATAGAAATTATTAAAATATCTCTGCTTCTCCGGCTTCGGCGAGGCTAGCATTTTCAATTGGGTTCGTTCTTCTCTTCCTCCTCCGATCGGAGAATTTGATGGAGGTGGCCGGGGCCCGCAGCTGCGGCTACGCCACCACCTACACCCACTGTTCCATCGGCTTCTCCCCTCGGCTCCGCCCCTGCCGCAGCTGGATCCGCGCGGCCGCTGATCAGGGCGGCGCCGGCGACCCACGCCGGACTAGTGCTGCCAGCCTCGCCGCCGATGGCCCCAGGGTCGTCGAGGTCGCCGCAGCCCCCGTGGGCGGCGGGAGCTTCGGAGCCAGGGACGCCGAGCTGGCCATGTGGGACAAGCTGGGGGCAGTCGTCAGGCTCAGCTACGGCATTGGTAACTACTCTTTCAATTCGATGACTCCCTGCTTGATCATTCATTCATTCCTGGCTGCGGCATGTGCTTGCTTTCCTTCTATATCAGCTATGTCATGTCTGGATCATGACCGACCAATCCAATCCAATCCCAAACTGCAGGGATCTACGCAGCCATGGCCCTCGCCGGGAGATTCATATGCCAAATGGCCGGGATAGATTGCACGGGGGGCTTCCATCCATCTCTCACGGCACTTGTCCAGGGACTTGGGTATGCAGCTCCACCAATCATGGCTTTGTTATTCATCCTCGACGTATGTCCTCCATCTTGTCCTCCATCTCTTCTTAATTAGTCTATTGATTCCATCTTGTCCTCCGTCTCTTCTTAATTAGTCTATTGATTCATTCAGTTGTGCTAACAAGATAATGGTTTGCAGGACGAAGTCGTCAAATATTCACCCCACGCTCGTGCCATCCGAGACGTCGAGGATGAGGAGCTTCGCAGCTTCTTCTATGGCATGTCACCATGGCAGGTACTGTTACCCCGGCCCGGCCGGCCCCTCCTTTATGTTCGACGTGCCTAAGCAAATTAAGTTTTGTTGCTTGAAACTATTTATTAGCTAGTTAACAAGCCCCTCTTTTAATTTGCAGTTCATTATCATAGTGACTGCTAGCTCAATTGGCGAGGAGCTCTTCTATCGTGCTGCCGTTCAGGTATGTATCCGCTAGCGGCCTGTCAATAGCTGATGTTTGTTAAAGAAACTAAAACTGTCCTTGCAGGGAGCACTGGCAGACATTTTCCTAAGAGGCACAGAGCTAATGAAAGATGCCCGAGGGATTGCATCCCTGGTATGAATTGGATTGGATGCTCTATTTCTCATCAAGCGAGATGAAATTAATCCAAGTTTAATGATGTCCACGACTAAATTAAATTGTACTATCTGCTATTCCACACTATGCAGACTGGCATGGTGCCTCCTTTTGTCCCGTTTGCCCAAACGTTCGCAGCAGCCATCACTGCAGCACTCACAGGTTCCCTCTACTATATCGCTACGGCTCCCAAAGGTGACCGTCCTAATTTACATGCATACATATCTATATGTATTTTCGTTTGGGTCAGGCATGCTGAAAAGTCATATGCGAACTAATATATGTTTTTGTTCCCCTTTCAGATCCTACGTATGTGGTGACACCAGCAATGCGTTCACGCACAGGGCGGGACAATCTCAAGAAACTATTTGCAGGTTGGTCTAGCGGTTGTACTACAGTATATATATACGTACATGCATGCAAAATGGTACTGCGTATATAATCATCGGAGAGCTAGTATGACTAATTGGTGAGCTTTGATTTCCATGGATTTGCAGCGTGGTACGAGAGAAGGCAAATGAGGAAGATATATTCCCCTCTTCTAGAAGGAATCCTGGCTTTCTACCTCGGCTTCGAGTGGATCCAGGTAACGAGCGGCGTCCATCGTGCTTTAAGATTCACGAATTATGTGTGATGATGTAAAATAATTCATCGTGAACGTAATGTATGCAGACGGATAACATCCTGGCGCCTATGGTCACTCACGGCATATACTCTGCCGTTGTGCTTGGGCATGGGCTGTGGAAAATCCACGACCACAGGAGAAGGTTACGGCAGCGGATTCAGCAGGTTAGACGCCAAGGGAGCTCGGACACGTTCTAACTCTAGCTCTACTTTGGATGATGGATCCATCACAGCACCACATCAAACCACACCGCTGTACATGGGGAAGGCGGCCTCACAAGTTTTGACATATCTAGTCAATCTAGCTAGCTAGCGAATCAAGACATAGGTACAAGATTGAATATACACTCATGTCATGTAATGTAGGCACATGCAGTTTGTACATATATACATACTATGTGAAAAGGAGTACAGGACTAGTACAGGTACCGCGTATGAAATAGACCCTTTTGTCTTTTCTCATGCCAGATTATGATGCATGTCTGAGTTGCCCTGCAGGACATCAGCGTCTATTCCTATATATAAACTTTCTTTTTGCAGTTAATGCCTGAGAATTGATCACTCCAAAGGTGATAAGCAACAGTATTGAGGCTTGCCAACCTTCATCCATTCTTGCATTTGTATCTTGCAGCCTGTTCGTTTGGCTGCTTTGCAGCAGCTGTTTTGCAGCAGTTACAGTGTTTTAGTTATTTTTTCTGCAGCCGTTACAGTATTTCTGCAGCAGTTACAGTGTTCGCAATTATTTTTTTGCGACTGCAGCCTGCCGAACAGTCTCTTGTTTACCCCGAATTAAATGCACTGTGAATTCAACCGAGTGGCAAACTAATTAATGACCATGTTTCAAGCGCTGGTAGATATGTGCGCATTTATGTAATCTTTTCTTCTTCACAAGAGAGGGGGAAAGACTCTTGTGCCGGCGGATCGCATTTATGTAATCTTTTCTTCTTCACAAGAGAGGGGGGAAAGACTCTTGTGCCGGCGGATGATGCAACAAACCAGAGGATATTTTCTATTAATGTGCCACAGCCAGCATCGTAGCCGTAGCCAGAAGGATGCAGGCCAAGGATACTGAACCCGAAGCAGTTATGAAGAGGATGACACCTCGGGTGCCATCTCCGACCACGTTGCATGCCGCGCAGCCCTGCCGCCGCTTCTTCCTCTCTCTATCTCCATCTCTCTATCTGCAACAAACACCAACCACCTACAAATACTACATCGCTCAGCATCATAAGAGCATCTGCCTGGAACTGGAAGTGGACAGTCTGGTCGATCGGCTCTGAGCATATCACGATCCCCCAGTTTTGGTCGATCGGCTCTGAGCAAAAGAGCAAAACCGAGCATCACGATCCCCCACTTTGTTCTGCCTTTCCACACCATCAGGATGGCTGTAAGTGACATGGATTTCTGCATTTGATTTCGTTGCAACGATATGGATCCGTCTCCCTTGACATGATGACTTGCTGCATGCAGACTGCGGAGCAGCCCCAGCTAACTGTGGAACAGGGCCAGGCCCAGGCTCAGGAGGAGCATCCAGGGAGGACGATGGATGGGTCCGTCGATTGGCGCGGCAACCGGTGCCTGAGGGACAAATCGGGTGGATGGCTTGCCGGATTCCTCATCCTGCGTAAGTTTCACTGCAGCTCACAATTACTCACGCATATTACTTGCCAAAAGGTATCTGTCTGTCAGTGGTAACATTTCGTTTTGAGAGACTAAGCAGAATTATTCTATTCAGTTTATATCCCTTACTACAAGAGTAGATTGATTCCTCTTTTTTTTACTCTACATACAACATCTTAGAAGGTATAATTAGCTCAAATGTAACATGTGTGCATGCGGTGGAAGCAGTAAACCAGGCGCTCGTAACGTTAGCAGCAAACGGAGTAGGTACCAACCTGGTGAGGTTCATGGCGGCGGTGATGAGGCTGGACAACGCTGACGCCGCCAACCATGCCAACAACTGGAATGGAACCACCTACGTCTTCTCCATCATCGGGGCACTTGTCAGCGATTCCTGCTGGGGCAGATACAAGGCCTGCATAATCTTTCAGCTTATCTTCCTGGCAGTAAGCTCAGTTCAACCTATGTAATGGTACTATGCTTGCAATGTCAACTGTCAAGATGAATAACACTGAAATCAACAGGGATTGGTGGAGTTATCAATATCAGCCTACTTATTCCTTTATAAATACTGTGACTTCGGAGAACAGAGACAAGCAAACTGCAGGCCACCCACGAAGACAGAGGCACTTGTATTCTATGTCGCCATATACCAGATTGCACTAGGAAACGGCGCCTACCAACCTGCAATCACAACATTGGGTGCTGATCAGTTTGATGAAGCTGACATAAAGGAAAGAAAATCAAAGACTGCCTTCTTTGGTTACTTCTTCGTTGCAAATAACCTAGGCAGCATGGTGTCTGTCACCGCCCTGGCATACATAGAGGACAAGGGGAGATGGGTCTTGGCATTTTGGATTTCAACAGGAGCAGCGTTCATTGCTTTACTTTTATTTGCCGTCGGAACCTTAAGGTATAGGCATTTCATGCCCAATGGAAATGCTATCCTAAGTGTTTGCCAGGTCATTGTCGCTTCAATAAAGAACAGGCACGTAAAGACTCCACAACAAGCAGAAGATCTTTATGAGGTTGAAGGAACCCCCAGCAAGAGTGGGGGCAGAAAGATGCTACACACACCAGAGTACAGGTATGTGTTAAAATTATGAGGTGACCATAGGTTGGCTGTTTTGTCTGGAAAAATACCCTCTTTTTTTTGCTTCTTAAGAGCACATAACAATTAAAGCTGCACTTCTAGAATATTTGATGATGGTTAGCGCACATATACAAAATAACAATTCTAAAGCTTCCTATCTTGAATACTGCCATGTGGTGTCTAAAATTATAAGGAACGATACTCTGATGTTTAGCCATTTCGATTTATAATACCAGAAAAGAGAATAACCTCTTGTTTAGAGGTAGACTATCTGATTACTTTAATGTTTGCTTGCCTGCAATATTTTGGAGGCATGCATAAAATTCTGGCAATTTTCACAATTTCTTTTCTTTTTTTTTCCAGGTGTTTGGACAAGGCAGCAGTGATTAAAGATCCACGTGTTCTTTTACCAGGTGAGCACCATTCACCGCAGCCATGGAGCCTCTGCGCCGTCACTCAAGTGGAAGAAGTTAAATGTATTCTACGTCTAGTTCCGATATGGCTCTGCAGCATCCTTTACTCCACCACATACTCACAGATGTCATCAATATTCATCGAACAAGCAGCAGCCATGGACGATTCCCTATCAAAGTTCAAGATTCCTCCTGCCGGCATATCAGTATTTGAAATAGTTGGCGTAACAGCCTTTGTATTCATCTACGAATTTTGCATTGTTAAGCTCTGCTCAAAGATGTCGCGAGAGCTTACCGAGCTCCAGAGGATGGGTATTGGACTTGTGATATCGACGGTAGCGATGATCACGTCTGGGTTGGTGGAGCAGCAAAGGTTAAAGTACGCGACGGGAGAAGCTGAAATGTCCAGCTCTCTAAGCATCCTTTGGCAGATTCCCCAGTATGTGCTGATTGGAGCGTCTGAAGTGTTCATGTATGTGACGATGACAGAATTCTTCAACCATGAGCTTCCAGATGGCCTAAAAAGCCTTGGAAGTGCGCTAACTGTGGCCTCCATGTCAGCTGGGAACTATGCAAGTAGCCTGCTAGTCACTTTGGTGATGACGATCACCTGCAAAGGTGACCAACCTGGGTGGATACCTGAAGATCTCAACAAAGGTCATGTAGACAGGTTCTTCTTTGTGATAGCAGCGCTCAACGCCATGGATTTGCTGGTGTTTGTAGTGTTAGCCAAGAGGTATAGGCGTGCCCCACTGATGAAAACCGGGGCAGATGCATGAAAAGCTGAGGTGAAAGAATCCCTCACCGCACCCCATAGTTACATATTATAGAAGTTATGAGCAGACTGGAGTAGAAATGTGAATGCAAAATGTAGTAAACTGACTACACCCTCCCGGTCAAAATAAAGAAAAGACAAAAAGCGGATCCCCCTAATTATATTCAACTACAGTAGCTCCTACTCCATATGACATGTGTGGATGGATCCTCATCACCATACTTAAAAAGTACAAATAATAACTGGTCGATAAAAACATACTAACAACTGATTGAGACACTTGATCACTCAGAGAGAGCTAAGTTAGGCTTGCGAATAATCCAAAATTAGTGTCGAATTCGAGAGTGGATCTGGCACTAAGCGATCGAGATACATGTGATGTGATACACGTCCGTGGATGTCCAGCGAAGGGAATGAATAGAGCAGGAAACGGGGAGAAGTCTTACAATAATGGAATCGAGTGTAGCGGAATGGCGGCGGCGGGAGGAGGGAGCTGCTTTCCATTGAAGACGAGACCGTTTCTTGCTCGGAGGTCGGAGCCGGCCGGGGAAGACGACTTAGGCGACCGCGAGACGAGAAGGGGAGTGGGTGGTCCGATGAGAAGGAAGTGGGCCGGGTGGGAAGTAGGGAAGGCCCATTATCATCAAAAATGGCCAATTCATCAAAAGAAATGAAAAGAAAATGCTTCCTTATCCGGAATTCCGGATCGGAGGGAGAGCTGCCTGCATCGCCGACCAAATTAGAAACGCTAAAGTGAAGCAGTGAGTAGAATCGACTCAACTGATGTTGAATCGAATCCGATAGATCAATATTGTCGGGGATGGCCGGAGCCACCTGCTGCAGGGCATCCAGCTGCAGCCTGGCCAAGGCCAAGTGGTGGCCATCTCATCAAGCTCACCACCGTCGTCGAAGAATGAGAAGCAGCCATTGGAGGTGCTGCAGCGGCGGGCAGCTGCGCATCTTCTCCGGCAGCGCGAACCCGCGTCTGGCGCAGGAGATGGCGTGCTACCTGGGGATGGAGCTGGGCAAGATCATGATGAAGCGGTTCGCGGACGGCGAGATGTACGTGCAGCTGCAGGAGAGCGTGCGCGGCTGCGACGTGTTCCTGGTGCAGCCCACCTGCCCTCCGGCGAACGAGAACCTGATGGAGCTCCTCATCATGATCGACGCCTGCCGGAGGGCCTCCGCCAGGAACATCACCGCCGTGATCCCCTACTTCGGGTACGC